>BCLH01003665.1:0-21229 GCA_001602315.1 Zoysia pacifica
AAAGGATGCCATAGGAAAAAAAAAACTTATGTAATTTACCTATATGATATGTTGCATCATAGTCAAAATGGAACACTATATAGAGCTTGAAGTCACACTTTATTGTATTTTGCATTGTTTCCAAAATGTCATGTTCATCTGTACTGATCAGAAGGGTTAAAGTTACTACTAGTAATTAACATGCTTGAAAGTACAAGATGATGATAATGATCATCCTCAACCAACATTCACATGCTAGTATAGCTGCAATCGCATCCCGGCGCCATCTCAAATCAAAATCAAACTTTTATCACTTTGACCACTAATAATATATAATTAATGATGTTTTATTATATATAAAATATATTTTTTAATTCATCATTAAATAAATTTTTATAAAAATTATATTTTTACATTAAAAAATATATAATTTTCTAAATATTACGGATAGAAGTTAAAAAATTATATTTTGTAATGGAGGCAGTACTGTACGATTATTCTTCACCAGTTCACTGGACGGCTTCCACGGCCACGAAGAACGCGCAACAGACACGCGACGTGTGTGCGCCGAGCAAATTGCTCTCCCGGCCCCGAGCCGACGTGGCCCGGCATCCCCAGCTGAAAAGTAAACGGCCCCTGCCCTGCCCCAATCCCCACCCCCCATCGCCGTCCTCTCCACTCTTCTCCCTCCAATAATTCTCTCCTCTCCTCTCGCCTGCTCTGCTTGCTCCAACTCCACGCAGCAGCACCAAATCAGTGGTGAAGAGGGAGAAGAAGAGGGAATCCCCATGTCTCGGGCCCTCGATGTAGCAGATCCTAGGGGAGTCGGCGCGGAGCCACGGGCCTAGAAGCGGGCCTGGTCGAGCCTGATTTGTGTGGCCGACTGATCGGATCGATGGGCGGGGAGGCGCCGGAGCATCAGCGGCTGAGCGACGCGATGAGCTTCGGCGGAAGCGGCAGCGGCTGGGTCCCCGAGGAGGCGCTGCACCTGGTGATGGGCTACGTGGACGACCCGCGTGACCGGGAGGCGGCGTCGCTGGTTTGCCGCCTGTGGCACCGCATCGACGCGCTCTCGCGGAAGCACGTCACCGTGCCCTTCTGCTACGCCGTGTCTCCGGCTCGCTTGCTAGCACGGTTCCCGCGGCTCGAGTCGCTCGCAGTCAAGGGGAAGCCCCGCGCGGCCATGTACGGGCTCATCCCCGACGACTGGGGCGCCTACGCCCGGCCGTGGGTTTCCGAGCTCGCCGCGCCGCTCGAGTGCCTCAAGGCCCTGCACCTCCGCCGCATGGTTGTCACCGACGACGATCTCGCCGAGCTCGTCCTCGCTCGCGGACACATGCTGCAGGAGCTGAAGCTCGATAAATGTTCCGGTTTCACCACGGATGGACTTCGCCTCGTTGCCAGCTGCTGCAGGTAAGTGAATTCCTCGATTCTCTAGTTGCTTTCACCTCTGATCTGGAAGGAGGGAGCTTGATTTTGGCTAGGGGGATTGCGAGTTGTGACAGCGAACTGTCAAGTTGCAGTTTAGCTGATAGTAACAAGCAACATGGATAGGATTTTTGCCAAAAGAGGACTTGAGATGTACAATTCCAAATCGTGCATACTGTGTTCGTATCATTACAGGTTGTACTGTGAAACCTATAAGATGTTGACTAGTCAGTGGCCCGTGCTCCACTACGAATGCAAGACAATTTCATGGTTTAAATTTTGATGTGTTACCCAGGAGATACTTTCATTCCAATACAGACTATGCGGAAATACACTACTAATCAGCAAAGAAACCAGGCAATATGAATCATCTACAGTCAAGTCTTGCAGACACTATCATTCCAATACGTTCTACTAAGGAATTCGCTAACACTGATTCACAGAAGCATTGCTAACTCCATGAACCAAATACAGATCAATCATAGCATCTAGGCTGGAACACAGTTAATTCATTAATAAGTGAACAGTGCATTCCCATGTCACCCTTCTTTGTTCTTGGCGCCATAAATATTATTACTGCATAATCAGCATACAGGAATCACAACAATCGTCAACAAAAATATAACCAGAAGGCACTTCATTTCAGTGAAAAGCAGAATCAGTAAGCATTCAGATGCACAATAGACTTTTGCTAAACCTACATTACAGTTGTAAAAAAAATTACACAAAAAAATTCCAACTCCCGTTTTGTATCGATGAATCATAATGCATGAATCTTGAACAAAAATAATTGACTCCTGAATACTATTACAAAAAAAACAGCACTGCAAAGATCTTGGCACAACTGAAAACGAATATGCATGCTCTTCAACATATGGGTACAGACAATGGTACAGCAGAGGTTTCCTACAAGAAAAATTCCAAGCCTCTTCTTTTTTTTTTTTCTTGCAGACAATGGTACAGCGGTGTCCTACCAGAAAAAAAATCCAAGCCTCTTTTTTTTTTTTTTGCAAGAGTCCAGATCGTCAGGAATATAGAATTTAGCATCAAATCCATGAGGCATAGGTATCATTGAATCATAATGCATGAATAAAATAAAAATAATAGTTAAATTACAGTTTTCTTTTACACAAAAGCAGAAGGATTATATGCACATTTTTTTTCAAGATATCCTTGCCCCAAACAACCTATGAATGGTTGAACATTTCATGTACCTAGCAATATGATTCCATAGAGTAATCTGAATCGACTAATTTCTTTCACTACAAAAAATGTAATACTTAAATTGCAGTTATGTTTTCAACACAAAGGCAAAAGACTTAATATGCACACCTTTTTGAAGGTATCCTGGAGCACACAATACATTAAACAATTAAAAAATCTAATGCTTATAGCACAAGGCACAATGCAAGAATTCATAATCCCAGTATTGATTTCATTGCATAGCTGAAGTGACATGAATTCAAGAAACTAACTGAACAGCAAGTTCAGATCTATAAAATGAATACAAAGAATGAAAACCTTCAGTTAGTAGCCAAAATTGTTTATATAGATGCATTATTCAGTCAACATAATTGGCTCGGCAAGCACATATCTGTAAATGTATATCACTCATACCTTGGTACTTAGAACTGGAGAGATGAGGGCGTGTGCCACTGAATCTCAACTTCTCTCTATTGTTTAACTTTTGTCCAGAACTTGTACCAGTCGCCTACCAGATTATGGTTTCTGAAATGGACAAAAGAAGTATTATAGAAACTGTAAATAAATAAATGTAAGCTAGTTAATTTTCTTCGATATATATGCTGATAGATGCATTAGTATTGATACAATGTTCTAATAAAAAAATACATTAGCAAAAGTAGAACAAAGTCTATAAGTAACAGTTAATAATACGTGAGCCCAATGTAATAGCATTGGCCGAGCCATGAGCAGCTCACAGCTGCAATAATGTGAAGCCGAGCCAATTGCATGAGCAAATAGGATAGAAACAAATTAGATGCAAATCTCAGGAAGAAATCAAACTTCTTTTCTTTTTTTCCCTGCTCTCCTACCACGGCAGTACCACCAGCTTCAGTGCACAAAGGCATGCGATCAATGAATTGACATTTGATTAACTCAAATAGTGGTAATATGATACAGGAAATTACTACCTGAGGTAACCAAAATTAATAAACTGTTACATGCCAAATTAACAAATGGTTAGCTGAAATGAATCCATCAGTTTTTTTTTCAGAACATTTACGCTACCAGCAACTGGACTTAGGCTTGTACTCGAGGAGTATGTCTGTCATTCCTTGGTGCACTTGTCAATTTTGCCATGGAAAATGCAGAGCAGTTTGTACGTAGGTTTTCATTAAGATGGTTTTTTATATGAGCGGAAATTCAAGAATAGTCTGTTACTCCTATTCCTTGGTGTACTTGTCAGAATGTTCATTACTTGAAACCCAGCATCTTTTATACAGAGGCATTATGCAGTCAATTTTATACAGATGCATTATTCAGTCCACATTATGGGCTCGGCAAGCACATATCTGTAGATGTATATCACCCATACCTTGGCCCTTGAAGAACTGGAGAGATGAGGGCGTATGTCACTGAATCTTAACTTCTCTCTACCGCAGTCCAGATGTTTGCTTCTTCCCAGCAGCATGAGGGTGCGGTACTACTATTTATACTGGAAGTATACACGTTTCTAGAGGGTGTGGCCAGCACAGGCGGACATTTTGAATTTTGGGAGCGATGGCGCGGGATGCATTAAAAGGGGTTGTGTAGCAGCGAAACGTACCTTCCGGAACCTTCCGTCGCTGACCTGGTGCATCTCGCCCGGCCCTCCCGGCCTGCTTGGCCGCTGACCGCTCGATGCCACCATCAGCCTGCAAGACTCCAGCTCCGGGCACGCCTTCTTCCTCGTTCCATCCTCCATCGATCCGCCCGACCACGAAGCAGTCCTTGGTGCCGAAGACGGGGGCGTGGCCGCGATGGCGATAGGGCATGGCGGTGGAGATCGGGGAGCTGGTGCCGAGGAATGGGAGCTCGGGATCTTGGCGGCGTGAATCGAGCGGAGCCGGCGGCGAATCGGGCTTACTCGGAGGAACAATGCGGGAGCGAGGGAGTGCTGTCCATTTCTTTTTTTTTCCCCGAGTCACTGAGCCGCACGGCCGCACAGGAACGCAGCAAGCCATGGGTGTGGGACCCGCCTGACATAGCCCCGCTCCCGTTGGCGACGAGACGCCGAAAGCCACGAACTCAGCCTTTTAAGAGGAGTAAAGAAATCCATTAGGTATCCATATGCATTTCTGCATGCTTGCGAGTCCCGGCTTTAGTTTTAGTATGCTCTCTCTCTCTCTCTAAAAAGAAAGAAATGGTTAAATGCAATAGTATTGCCTTTGAGAATTTGATCATTCTGATGAATAATGATTTGTTGCGATATGCTTGAAAATATAATTCTAATAAGGGAACTGTTGAAGATTTGTTGATGTTTTGAACTATTTGGATCGTTCCATCAGAAAGGAGAAACAAACCCAATTTTAGTAAGCTATAATTTTTCAGAACTGTTTTATCTGCTGACTTATTCAATGCATGTATTGGATTATCTGGAATACTATGCAACTTAAAATAATTATGACATTCTCTTTTGCTGGAGTTGACCTCTGTGCTTATGCCACTTGAACTCTAGAGAAAGCTTATGCAACAATCTGGAACTAAGTAACATACATCTATTGTTTCTTCTACATCCTTTTAGCTTTGTTACCAGATTACCCTCTTGACATACAGTTTTCTATGTATGGCTTGGCGAATGTTGCAGTGTGCATATGTTATTTAAATTATCACCTGTGGTGCACCTATGATTTTTCTTGTAAACATTATGGTCTTAAAATCCTTGTGCAGTTGTAGTAACTTCTTGTGCTTTATTCAGTAAGACGTTGAGGACTTTGTTGCTCGAAGAATGCCAAATTGAGGATCATGGCAGTGAATGGATCCGTGACCTTGCAGTCAGCAATCCCAATCCTGCTTTGGTGACATTGAATTTCCACATGACTGATTTAACAGTACTGCCAGCTGACCTTGAGCTTCTTGCAAAGAACTGCAAGTCACTAATTTCCTTGAAGATTGGTGGGGAATGTGATCTTTCAGATTTAATAGGTTTCTTCCGAGTTGCCACATCATTGGAAGAATTTGCTGGTGGAACATTCAATGAACAAGGGGAACTTACCAAGTACGAGAATGTCAAATTTCCATCAAGATTGTGCTCCTTGGGGCTTACTTACATGGCAACAAATGATATGCCTATTCTATTTCCTTTCTCGGAGGTACTCAAGAAGCTTGATTTGCAGTACACTTTTCTCACCACTGAAGATCACTGCCAGCTCATCGCAAAATGCCCAAACTTATTAGTTCTTGCGGTAATGTCTCTAGCCCATGTAATTTGCGAAGAGAATTGTGTAGTGATTTTTTCATCTTAACTAACATTATAAATCCTTTTTTTGTAGGTGAGGAATGTAATTGGAGATAGAGGATTAGGGGTTGTTGCAGATACATGCAAGAAACTCCAGAGGCTCAGAATTGAGCGAGGAGATGACGATCCAGGTGTGCAAGAGGAGCAGGGTGGAGTCTCTCAAGTAGGTTTGATGGCTATAGCCGTAGGTTGCTGTGAACTGGAATACATAGCCGTCTATGTCTCTGATATAACCAATGGTGCCCTGGAATCTATTGGTACTTTCTGCAAGAAACTTTATGACTTCCGGCTTGTTCTGTTGGATAGAGAAGAGAGGATAACAGAATTACCACTGGACAACGGTGTTCGAGCTCTGCTGAGAGGTTGCCCCAAACTTCGGAGATTTGCTCTATACTTGAGACAAGGGGGTCTCTCAGATGTAGGTCTTGAGTACATCGGACAGTGCAGTGGAAATATTCAATACATGCTTCTGGGAAATGTTGGGGAAAAGGATGATGGCTTGATCCGTTTCGCATTGAGATGCTTGAACCTGCGAAAGCTTGAACTCAGGAGTTGTTGCTTCAGTGAGCGAGCTCTGGCCCTTGCTATGCTACATATGCCTTCGCTGAGGTACGCCTGGGTTCAGGGCTACAGAGCCTCCCAAACAGGCAGGGATCTCATGCTCACGGCGAGGCCATTCTGGAATATTGAGTTCACACCTCCGAGTCCCAACAACGCTGAACTGCTGATGGAAGATGGGGAACCTGGTATAGATAATCAAGCTCAGGTGCTTGCATACTACTCCCTTGCCGGGAAGAGGTTAGACTGCCCACAATCAGTGGTCCCTTTGTATCCTGAGTGACTATACACCAAACCAGTGCCTTGTCTGATGTCTTTGCCTATTAGCTTCTCACATCAACACAAATATTGATAACTTGAGATGTGGTGGTATGGATCTAGATGGCTAGGTTCTGTGTACCGTAATAAACTACTAGTAGCTGAGATGTAGTACTTGAATAAGCCGCTTACTATTCTCGCCTGTACTGCTATCTAATCCTAGATGTATACTAAAAGTGATCATGTGAGTCTGCTTTGTTCCCTGATTTGTACTGTTGAAGGTATAAGAATACCTGTTTTTGGCAGCGTACTTTGATATGTTCTCTGCTTATATGTCAGAATACAATTGAAGTGACCTGTATTTTGCACGACATATGCTAATTATATTGTTATCCGAACAATTACTGATGAAGCTTGGGTGCATGTTTGATATATTGTTCCTCTCTTACTATATAGACTACATCCATTCTTAAAATTGTTATTGGTAGGACAATAATTTTAGTTTAATTTTAAACTAGATTTGGTGTCCTAACAGTATCATTTTGAGAACGGAGAGATTAAGATTGCTCTATTTATTTTCAGTTACCTTAGTTCAAACTCCTTTTGGGGCAAAAGTCATCAATTTCATCAATTATTAAAAAAAATTAGGATGCACTGTAACTATTGTTTTAGATGCTATATGCTCATGGATAAAGTAAGTTACCAACTGCCACAAACGATGGCAATTCACACCAATGAAAAATCGGAGCTGGAACTCTAGAGACGATCAAAATGAAGAGATAACGCAGCTTAGACACGGGTCCAGCTCTCAACATCAACCGCACTATACCTGCTCTTGAATAGGCGTCAGCACGCGAAGAACACTTCAACACCTTACCAAGACCAAAAGCGGGAAGAAACAACAGCACAATTTCAGCATAGCGCCACGGCCCGATGATTTGGCAAGGACAATAATTTAAAGGCTACTCGCTTTCAAAGACGTGGAGGATATCTGCATCGTAGTTTGACGAGTGGTGCAACCGGACTCACCGCGACAAGGGCGGCCGCGTCAGCGAAGCGGAAACGCCGAGGATAAGACGGCTGATCGTGTGAACCATGCCTCGCCCTCGTCCTCGGCTGATCAGCTCCTTCGTACGTTGAAAACGCTACTAGTACACGGCCTTTCTCAACGAAGACATTTTTTCAGAAAGGACTACTCTTTTTTCTTTAATTATTGTCGCCGTTGATTTGTAACTTTAACTTTAATCATTCGTCTTATTCAAAAAAATTTAATAAATATTATATATTTTGTTCTAGTTTAATTTATCATTAAAGCTATTTAAATTACAATTTAAAGTTTTCACATTTAAACTAATTTTTTGAATAAAACGAACGATGAAAGTTATATTAAAAGCCAACCGCGACAGTACGGAGAAGAGTACTTCGTTTTTTCCGTGCAGTATTGAGCGAGCTGACAGCTGCGCCATGTTACTGGTTTACTTCTCGGCGCAAGTCAGGGCGTGCCTTGCATCACGGGCTCGCCATGTGCCTCGGCATCACTGGTTGGCTGGAGGCGTGATCCGGGTTACGAGGGTCTGATCCAGTTTCCAGGGCACGGCCCCGCGAGGCAACGATCTTCCAATTCCGCACATGGTTGCGGCGGATGCGCTTGCAGACTGTCGGTAGGAATCCTGGAGCGCAATGGAGCACTGCTACTTGATCAATCGCCTGAACACTCTCGGCTAGACATCGATGGGCTGGATTAGCTCAATGTAGAGCCCAGACCCAGAGACCCGAGCCCATGCCGTCCAATGTGGATGCTGGAATGAGTCCAAAGGCCGGCGATTTCAAATGGTTGGAGTATGTTCCAAGTGGCGCGAGCAGACGTCACGGCAAGTCGCGACAGTGCGGTCGACACACCCCGTTCCTCTCGAGACTCTCGAGTCCACTCCAGCCAATCCCCATTCCCCTCCCGTCTCCGCCTCTGCTTCGCCGCCCCCTCCTGCTCTGCTCGACCGCATGGCGGAAGCTTCGGCGCGAGGCGACACGACGCCTCTGTACAGGAACGCGTCGGCGCCGGTGGAGGCGCGGGTGCGCGACCTGCTGGGCCGCATGACGCTGCGGGAGAAGGCGGCGCAGATGGCCCAGATCGAGCGCACCGTCGCGTCGCCGCGCTCCCTGGCTGAGCTCGGCGCCGGCAGCGTCCTCAACGCCGGCGGAAGCGCGCCACGCCCCCGAGCCTCCCCCGCCGACTGGGCCGCCATGATCGACGGTATGCAGCGGCTCGCGCTCTCCTCCCGCCTCGGCGTCCCCATCCTCTACGGCACCGACGCCGTCCACGGCCACAACAACGTCTACGGCGCCACCGTATTCCCCCACAACGTCGGCCTCGGTGCCTCCAGGTACCAATGGATTCAAAACCTGCGATGTTGTACCGGATGGCCGCGCCTTCGCGTTGTATTCAATATGATGATTTGATCGGTTGTATGCCCTTGACCGTCCAGGGATGCGGAGCTTGTGCGTAAGATCGGCGTGGCAACTGCGCTCGAGGTCCGCGCCACTGGCATCCACTGGTCCTTTGCTCCCTGCATCGCTGTGAGTAAAATTCAATACCGTCCTGATTACAATGTACTAATATCCATGCTCGGGGATCTCTGATGCGTGTTTGTTCCGCTGCCTCTGCCTGATAGGTCTGTCGAGATCCGAGGTGGGGAAGATGCTACGAGAGCTATAGTGAGGACCCGGAGATCGTCCGCTCGCTAACCACCATTGTCACCGGGCTACAGGGGCAACCGCCTGCAGACCACCCTCATGGTTACCCGTTCCTTGGTTCGGTTAGGTACTCCCTGGTGATGTTTAATGTGTTATCCGTTACCCAGGATCTGTTTGCTGAAATGTGTCCCTATGGTATGCAGGGAGAATGTACTCGCTTGTGCCAAGCATTTTGTAGGGGATGGTGGCACAGACAAGGGGGTCAATGAAGGGAACGCCATTTGCTCATATGAAGACTTAGAAAGGATCCACATGCTACCTTACCCTGATTGTATAGGTCAAGGGGTTGCAACAGTAATGGCGTCCTACTCTAAATGGAATGGGGAGCCATTGCATTCAAGCCGTTATTTGCTGACTGATGTTCTGAAGGGCAAGTTAGGCTTCAAGGTAGCAGAGACAATGGTGATTGTCATATATTGTTTAATCTGAGAGCCCGTTATGGATTATAACATGCATAAACTCGTATTTCAGGGTTTTTTGGTGTCAGATTGGGAGGGTATTGACAGGCTATGTGAGCCTCAACAGGCTCGAGGCTCTGATTATCGGTATTGCATTGCACAGTCAGTTAACGCAGGAATTGACATGGTAAATAGTTTTTTATTGTTCGCATAGGATATATTGAAGGACAGGCTTGGCGCAATGGTTAAGTCTCCCCACTTGTGCCTAGAGGTCCTGGGTTTGACGCAGCTTCTCTGCAATTTATTGTAGGGGTAAGGCTTTGCCTCGTATAATCCTCCCCCAGACCCCACCTTGTGTGAGAACTTGCAGCGCTGGGTCTGTCCTTTTACATAGGATACATTATGCGGCCACTGTTTCAGTTGCCTTGTCTGAGCAATATACAGATTATGATACCTCACAGATTCGACAAATTTTTGGAGGATCTTGTTTTCTTGGTGGAGACAGAGGAGATACCAATGTCACGAATTGATGATGCTGTTGAGCGGATTCTGAGAGTCAAGTTCATTTCTGGAGTTTTTGAAAATCCATTTTCAGACCCTTCACTACTGGATGTAGTTGGTTGTAAGGTAACATCAATGTTTGTATATTTATTTTCTGTGGTTTTCCACCACTATTTGTTACTATTATTCTGTTTAAGTTATTTCATGATTGATATCACCAAACATTTACAGTATGTTGATCATTAACCAGGAACATCGGCTGCTCGCGCGTGAAGCTGTTCGAAAGTCTTTGGTTCTTCTCAAAAATGGAAGGAATGAGACACAACCGTTCCTTCCATTGGCCAAAAATGTAAAGAGAATACTGGTTGCTGGAAGTCATGCTGATGATATTGGTTATCAGTGCGGTGGGTGGACAATAGCATGGCATGGAGACAGTGGAAAAATAACTCCTGGTAAGAATGAATTTAGCTTTGCAATTTTTGTGTTTCAGTTGTGCAGTCTAGAAGTAATAATGGTAACGGGTTGGATAATCTGGTGCACTGCAACTCCATTATTTTGTATGGAGCAACTTTATCTTTGAATAGATGAAAACAGTTCTTCAAGGAACAGCTTTCTCTGCTAGTTTACAGAGGTGACCCATCACTCAAAATTTTTTGAGAAAATTGTTTTAGTATCCATTAGAATTTCATAGTTGGGTCTTCTTTTGGGCCTACGGCCTTGTAAACCTTGTGCGTAAACCATACTTATCCAACCTTTATAATAACTAAATAGCAGACTCCTTTAATTGTTTGGTCTAGAAGGTATGAATGTCATTCACTAGTATACAGGTCCTCTATACTTAAATATAGTGCAAAAAAAAAAAAGATTTGTGGTTGCCACATGTCCAAGCTTGCTGTACTGTCCTGGAAAAACCTTTTCTCACTGGATGTTGATAATTCTTGTACCATTTTAATTGGCATGATACAACGAAATGATAAGTTCTTGTTCCAAATGCAAGCTCTAGATGTTTTTCAGTAGATGAAAGAAGTATTTCCTCCATTCTCAAATTGATTATGTTAGAAGTTTACAACAGATGATTTGGAATATTCTATTTCCAAAAGCAGCTATTTATACTATGTAAGCTAACAGGTACTGGCATATTGGAGGCAATACGAGAATCAGTGGCAGTGCAAACTGAAGTGGTGTACGAGGAATGCCCAACTGAATCTACAATTGAAACAGGGGATTTTTCCTATGCAATTGTTGTGGTTGGAGAGGTTCCATACGCTGAATGGACAGGAGATAGAACTGACCTTAGTATTCCATTTAGTGGTTCCAACCTTATCACCCGCGTTGCAAGTAAAATTCCAACACTAGTTATCGTTATATCTGGAAGGCCCTTGGTTATTGAACCACAAGTTCTGGAGAAGATAAATGCCCTAGTTGCTGCCTGGTTACCTGGAAGTGAAGGCATGGGAATTACAGATTGCATCTTTGGAGATCAAGATTTTGTTGGCACATTGCCTGTGACATGGTATAGGTCTGTTGATCAACTACCCATTAATGCTGGAAATGCTAACTATGACCCATTGTTCCCGGTTGGATATGGGCTGAAATTTTTTCAATGTGGTGATGATTCAAAATAACCTTATCATTTATATGCTGTCATACTTTCAAATCATTGTATTACTGTTAAGAAGTCTGTACCAAATGATTGTCGGAAACTTTGAAAAGGAAACAATGTTCTGTGGCAGTTTGCATTGTAATATATTAATAACATTATTTTCTTCCACTAGATTTTTAGCTGCTCCAATCACCTGACCGAAATAGTACATTTACTTGATTCCCTTCAATTTAATTGTGCTATAGTCCTATTGACCATGCTAATCATATATCCAGAAGGACATGAAAGGGGAGGATTGATCCATTCGAGTCTTCTGTATCAGTAATTCAGTATATCACAGATGTAAGATTAGGATCATAAACTGGTGGTAGAATCAGATATATATAGCTGATAAACTGAATGATGCTAAAGGATCTCAGCACAGCAAAGTGGATTCCTACAATGCAATTTATTTGGAAAGGCTTCAGCAAAACAGTATTCTTAGAGGATGATTCATTTCTGATGGCACAAGAATCTTATATCTTATTGCTGGTTACTTTCTGGAAACATGTTTGAATTTTGATGTTCTAGTGACAGTAGCCATGCGGCCCATGCAGTTTATTCAACTGTCTGAATGAGGATAAAATTTATTATCAGGTTTTCATGTGGCACATAAAGAGATCTTCAGTTACGGCTAGAATGTTCTCTTTTGCAGTTGCAGCGGCAGTTATCAACCTCAGGGCTCAAAGGATAACACCTTTTAGCAGACAGAAGCTTTCTCTTTAACACTTAGCAGACGGGTTTGGTTTTGCCTCTTGCTTCGGAATTCTGACTCTAATGCTGCCTACTCTTGTATTTATGTCAATTGAGAGGCTCGAGCTTCTTATCATTATTCTTCGATCATTTTCATCCTCCTTTGGATGAAACATTGATATTCCAGGTGATTGACTACACTGGATAAAAGAGCCACAAGGATCTGCTGGATTTTGCCGGTTGTTTAGCTGGTCTAGTTAACCTCAGGAGCATGAACAAATCAGAACTGCAATATTCTGTTTTTAATATAGTTTCTTTGATAACTCCAAAAGAATCTCTGATCAGATGTGCAAAATTCCATCAGAACCCAAAAAGAACCTGAACACATTTTTGCACCGGCCACGGTAATAATTGAGAAATGTAATCGGTCGTGCCTTCACTGATTGGCTCGGTTTAAACATGCACTGATTGCAACAGAACCGATGGTTACGTGGAATAGATATGGTAGAGTTATAATTTCATTTATGTAGATAGTTGAGTTGTCGACAAGTAGGATTACCAGCAAGAATTGCCCTTTTTTTCTAATAACTGAAACTCGCCCCTTTGTTTACAGATTTGGAGTTTATGAGGCTTATAAAACTATAATTCAACCGGAGGGATGGAGAAAGTGAAAAAGAAAGGAAGCAAGTGCCAACGCAACAGAAAGCAACAAAGGTGAGAACAAAAACACTTATATTAAGATGTCAGAATAACGGGTAAATCTAGGAAATGACTTCTTAAGCATTCGAATGAAAATTCAGACCTGGGACGTGGCACCATGATCTGATTTGTTGTCCAGTCATTATTTTACTTTAGATCCTTTCATGAAAGGAACCTTCCCTGGTATCTTCGTTAATTAAAGTGGCCACTAATCATAGCTCTCCCTCCATTCCAAAAGCGATAAATTAAGCCTTTTTAAAATCACCGATAGCTTGTTGGACGTTGAAGATGTCAGGGTATATTACCAAATATTTCTACTCATACTAGTAATCCTTTAGTGCCAGCCTTGATTCTAGACCCCAGATCAACCCATTTAACGGCGTACAAGATTCTAAGATACTACATCCGTCCCTAAATTTTTGTGACTTTTGACTTTTATATTTCATGTAATTTTTGTGACTTTTGACTTTTATATTTCATGTTTGACTCTCTGTTTTATTTTAAAAAAATTAGAAAAATATCATTTATTGTTGTTATTAGTTTTATCATAAAAGATGTTTTAAACATGATTAATTTGTTTTTATATTTGTGAATTTTTTTTGAATAAGAAAAAAATCAAACATGATGTTTAAAAGTCAAAATGTCAAGAGTTTAGAGACAGAGGTAGGTAGTAGATACCAGTAGATATATTGCAGTTCATGCACATCACAAGTGATCGATTATATTTTACTTCCCATTCCAATCTCGTGGCATGTGCTCATTATTGAGCGGCCAGCTATCTCAACTATTCACGCATAAATTTTACAAAACTACAGCTACTTTGACAAAATTATTATAAAACTACAGATTTAGTGCATCTATATATCATAAAACTACATATTAAAAAAAATACATCACAAAACTACATATTTTATAAGTGGTGTTTCACAAAACTACAGATTTAAAGAGTCACAAAATATGTAGTTTTGTGATACATAACTCATAAAATATGTAATTTTATGATACACTTTTTTATAGTTTTGTGATATATGGATGTATTAAATCTAGAGATGACAACGGGTGAAAGCTCATCGGGTTTAGCCTCTTTAGACTCGTAACCGCAAGAAAAAAAATTTTCCGTCGGGGAACCCAATAAGAGCTGCGGGTTGAGTTTTCAACCCAAATACAAACCCATAGGGTGAAATTCATTTGTCGGGTACCTATACCCACTAACAGAATGAGAGAGAGATGGAAAATAGAGAAAAATATCCAAAAGTAAGTGAATTATGTAAACCAGAAGCGTAGTATTGCTATTGGAAAGTGAAAAAACCTCATACAAAACCTAATATTATTAGAATGCATAACTTTCCAATTAAAAAAAAAAGAGTTTCATTTCGAAAAGGTAATGAAAAAATATTAAATTAACTAATTTTTCCCGTATACAATACCCATGGGTTAACGGTTATGGGTCGAATAAGAAAATACCCATACCCGTATACCGAACGTGTAATATTTTTCTCTCGCTAACAAACATGTGGATAAAAAAGTTGACCCAAACCCGTCCCCTAATAGGGTAAAAAAGTCGGCGCCGCCCCACCCGCACCACGCCCCCCCCCCCCCACTGCCGGGCCTACCTTTCTCTATTTTTTTTTTATGTTTGGTGACAGAGAGGATGAGATTTAAGAGTACAAATTCACGTAGTTAAAGGATTTTTCGGTGACGAGTACGACGGTGGCTGCGCCGTGAGCTCGCCCAAACTCTAGAAATTACTGAATACAATGATGTGATTCACACTGATGAAAAGAAACTACTGAAGAAACCGAAAAAATTACTAAAAAATGAAAAATTCCTGACGGACTCGAGAAATTAGTGAAGCGATCGTAACAAAAAATTATTGAAGATAAGTTAAAGAAAAAAAAGTTGGTCGATTGAT
Source organism: Zoysia pacifica (assembly GCA_001602315.1). NCBI lineage: Eukaryota > Viridiplantae > Streptophyta > Magnoliopsida > Poales > Poaceae > Zoysia > Zoysia pacifica. The sequence continues at coordinate 15,279 of BCLH01003665.1, forward strand.
AGGCGCGGGTCGCAGTCGCGCTCGGAAGAGGCACGAGAGCGCGCTGGTCAGTTTTGATCAGTTGGCTTGATCATTAACTGATTAATTGGTCCGAGTGAAGAATAAGCTACCCTGGCTGAAGAATATATACGTGCGCGCGCGCGCTCCCCAGTTTTCAGTTTCAACTTGTGCATAAAGTAGTTGTCTGACCCCTCTTCCATTTTCCATTGCACTTGCACAAATCATCAGCATAGGAGTATTTGAAAGCTGACACCTACAACTTCTAAATTGCACAGGCATTTTCATGTCTATCTGTTGCATTGAAAGAAGGCTGCTGGCTGAGTGCGTCTCGATTCAGAGGCACAGGTACGCCGGACTAGTATTGTAATTGTTGCAGTTAGCGAGGCCGGTCCCCCTACGGTGATGTCTACCTGCTTCTGGAACGAACTTGCTGGTTTGTTGGATGGCCTTTGATGCAGCGTTGGAGTCGCTAGTACCACCGTCGAAGCAACGAAGATGCCCCCCGTTCATGCAGGGTTTGCCGGCACGCCGCTGAACGATATAACCCACCGACTGCTGCCGGACGTGTTCGGCGATAACGACGGGTACCCGGCACGGCATCCCGTCCTCTCTTGTCACCCGTGACGTCGTCGCGGCGGTCAGTTCAGTTGGTGCTCGGTTTCCATCTGACTGCCAGGGAGATGCCGAAGCAGCTGATCCTGACCCGGTGGCTGCCACCATTCTTGGCTTTGTGCAGCTTGCAACTTTACATTATCGAGCAACGGTGATAATTGGGCGCAATAACTTGGCTTTTCGCATGAGGTATGTCACGCACTGCCATCCTTGCATGTTCTCGAAGAATTTACTTTTGTAATAGTAGGAGTAGGAGTAGCAGTTGCTGCCGTCTCTCGTCTTGAGCTAGAGAAAAGCTGGGCCATGTTGTTCGGCACAGGCAACGCCGAGAGTATTCTGATGGTAGGTTAGAGCGAGTAAACTACCCACGGCCTCCTGCTGGGAAACTACACCAGCCCGGCTCAATAATGATGCTACTGATAATCTACGCTGGTCGGTTATGAAGCATAATTGTTTACTGGTTGGGCAACGATAAGCTTCCCCCAGTTGCGGAGGGCACAGAAGTGTCAATGCCAAAAACGTGAGCTTTTTTTTTTTCGCTGAGTGCGGGGTTAGCTGTATCTACTTAGGGTGATCTGTAGCTCTTTCTGCCCAATCTTTTTTGAGCCTTTCTACCGAATCTAGTCATAGATACCTCTGCCTTCCCTTCATTTTGGAAAAAGTAGGAGTGGTCACCTTTCATGGTGGGCGTGCAGAGTTCAGTTACAGCGAAGAAGGACATATAATTGTGCACTAACAGCACTAGACTCCAAGGCTTTCACTTACACTTCCAATTTTAGTGATGGACTGTCCGCATGAGTAGCCGTTTCTTCGACAACACATTAACATGTTCTGTGTACGTGGTTGGGATGGGCATATTCGGATTGGAGTTCAAATTCAAGATATGTGATCAGCCATCCAAATACCCCTGCCATGCTTAAAGGATTTCTATAGCTACGATGCGTGCTTAGTGAAAAATGATGTTTTGTTTTGGCAGTGGCTTTTGTAGCACAAATGTTTGCAGAATCCAGCATGTGGGAGAAACTAGTGGGAAACAACATTCACTTTCAGTTTAATCACAAAACCCCCCTCTTCTGTCTTCCCATTCTCTACGCTTTGCCCCTGTTGAGAGAAGCAAATCTTTGTGGTCCGACGCGAGAAAGTAGGGGCGCGGAATCTGGAATCTCTGCGGCGCTGAGGACCTCCAACTATACAGTCCTCGCTCAATTATACACCCATTTGCAGAACCCCAGGAATCTGAAAGCTGCTTCGTGCTATTGCTAAGGCTTTTTACCGACGCGACGCATGATGCCCAAAAACATTGTGGCGTCGATGCGGCCTCCTCCGGCCTCCCACACCCGCCCAATTGCAGCTCGACAACGCCGAGAGCACTCGGCTCCACCAAACTAGTGACCGGCACCTTCCACTGCTGGAACGACGGGACTCTTCTGGCCTTCGCGGTGCAAGTGTCACTTGACGTTTACTCAACACCCAGAATCCTTCGCCCACTTGTTGGTGACCGGTTGATTGGTTGCTAGGGTTTACTAAGTCTAGTACGGGACACCTCTCGCGGAAGTACTTTGTGTTTCTTTCATGTTTAGTTTATTATCAAGGCGGTAGATGAACTGTCCTATTAGTTGGGCGTTTAGGCAAACTAGTATTAGTTTTATATCTTGATCTTATCCGAGCTCAACTCCAAATCATGATCCAAAACCTTGAATTAAATTGTGTTACCCTTACTTGTGCTTACAGTTCTCAAAAATATTCGGCCTAAAAAAAAGTTCTCTAGAATATTCTAGACCCAAAACTAGTGCGAGAAGCTGGTGGAAGGCAACATTTGGTTGTTTGCACAATGTTCATTAATGGTTTTACAATTTGACAATTGTACCGTTTGGCAACACAGAACGTTTTTCTACTTTCGGTCGAGAACTTTCAGGGGATGGGACTTTCTTTTTTCAAAGAGAGGTAGGAGTCCTGACTTTTCATTTAAGTTAAATAAAAATGCCACTGAATTTTATATATGCGGACTTAGCCTTGGTACAACACCGGAGTGGATCCCAAATATTTGGTACAACACCGGAGTGGATCCCAAATATTTGATCAAAACAATATTCAAAATGTCTTCCTTTTTTAAAATCGGAGTGAATAGCTTGTTTGCTTTCCTTAAATAAAGTACTGCTAGTAAGACGCACGAACAAAAAGGCTTAGTTATACCACTATTTTTTTATGGAAGATGTCATCGTTGCCATTTCCTAGTGTGTTGAAAAGGAACCAAAAGAGCGAAGAGAGCAAAGAAAGCAAAAGGCAAGAGAAAAGGCACGCAAGAGCGCCAACTTTGCTTGTGTTGGGTTGCATGCACCTTTGGCCCCTATCCGCGTGAGGGTTCACATGCAGCCCCACAGCTGCAAGTTGCAATTGCGGTTCTTGGCCTTGAGCTCTTCGAGGCATCGGATGGAGCCAATAATAACAAGCCATACAAATAATAAATTGGAGATCCTACAAGTAGGGTAGTGCCATATGCCACAGTGACAGAGGCAGGGCGAGGAACTTAAAATATAAACTGACGGTTTGCAGTGAAGGGACAGGAACCAACCGGCCCTTAAGATTCAGAGGCTGATGGTGATCATGTGACGACGCAGAGGCGCCCGAAACACCAACCCTTCGTTCGTCTAGAAATTTTCAACACCTCGTTCGTCACTGTCCTGATTGGCCGAAACATTGGTTTGAATTGTGAAGTCGTGAGGTGAGCTGAAACTGTTGATTGCTTGGGAGCATGCTGGAACTAATAGTTGACGTGATGGGAGTAAAATATTAGCATTGTGCTGGAGCTGAGTGAGGTGCCACAGCATCAAACATCGCTGCGAGCAACGTGCTACTATTTTGTTCTATAGTTAGCAGAAATTGCATTCTCTGTTAACAGCTCCGTCACCGATGAACATGGTCTATGTTTCTGTGGCGTCGTTCTAATAGATTCTTCTGTGGTATTTTTCAAGTGAAACGTACTTGCTAGAAGACTGAAAACATCTTGTAAATGAAGATGCGCTTGCAATTTTTAAATGTTTCATGTCTTGTCTACATCTTGATTTTCTTTAGATTTTCTCAAAGAAAAGCTAAAAAAAATTCCAGTAAAATCATAAGCGGTAAACGATTGATCGTCTCCGCTGAATATTTTTCTCTGAAACCTTTCAGTCTCTGAACCATCTTTCTCCACGCCATGAGATTCTTGCGTTTGCCCAGGCCAGAGGAGATACCGCAGCCACCACCGGAAGCCAAGAATTCTCCCAAGATCGCATCTTCCCCGCACAAATCAACCTTTTTCCCTCTCGCGGAACCGGGCGAAAAGCTGGTTTCCCCGTATCAAACCGGAGGTGCGGGTGCCCCTTTCCCTTTCCCGGGCAGCATTTCTGCTCTCACCCACGCACGCGGCCATGCAACCGGCGGCCACTGAAACTGTCCGATTCCTCGCGGTGCGAACCGCTGAAGAAAACACATCTTTCCGGGTGGATCTGCAGGGCAGGAGTGCGTGGGCGCGCAAGTGGGGGCCGAAGTGAATCCGGCTACAGGAGCAGGACTGCGGCACTGTTGTTTCTTTCACTGGTGTTGTGTGGTGCCCTTGGCAGGGGCGGAGGAGCTCTGCTTTACACGGTAAAGAAGAGGACAGGGAGGAGGACATCTGCTAGGGAGGCATGTGATGCCTTGTTCCTCCTCCATTGGTGGACCTCCAAGGCTCCAACTCATTCCCTGCTACTGGCGCCTGCGAGCCAGCCATACCTCCATCAACGCCAAGGTCCTTGCAAGGTACAGCCCCTGTTTAAGCTAATCTAATCGGGCTAATCAGGCTCTCCGACGCTCTGTTCTTCTCGTTGGCCAAGCGGAACGATATTAGCCTGATATCTGACATTCGAAATCATAAACAAACTGTGAACTCTAAGTCAAGAATAAGCTGCCATTTGGCTTGCAAAGTACAGCCCTCGAAACTTGTAAGACCACATCTGTATGCAAGACAATGAGAAGCTCAGCTTGGCTTGGACTCTACGCGGCACAAACAGAGAGGCTGACCAATCCAATCTCACACCCATCTGCATCAGGTTTTACCACATCAAAAGCGACAGGAACACAACTGATGAAAACAACAATCATTTCATCACCATCATCATTAACACAGCACAGGTCAATGAGAGGATGACCATGTTAATACACCCGGCTGAAGTTAAAAAAACTTATAAAAACACTAAACATCATGAATCTGGAGACTAACTGATCAATAGTACACTACATGAATATGAAGAAAACTATCTTAATCACAGCATCTAATACACTCTCCTGTTCGTCGCATAACACAGAAGACTAATTGCAATAGGAAATTATTTCACCGTGGGCGTGGTCTTATGTACACAGAGGGCAAATGCAGAAATGACATATTCACTTCTTCGATATTCTGGTCTTTTCTTTTTCTCATCTCTGGTAAGCACCGCAGAAAGTTTAGCTCAGCTGCAGGGGACCCTCCGCTGCTAAACTTGCTCTGCTTGTGGATGTAGTATGATCCATATGCAACATGAACCAAGTGCGTTGAGCACAAATGCTGTATGCATGTTTGGAATCAAGAGCAGACGCGCGCAACCGAGGCGATTGCATGGTCACAGAAGAGCCATAGGCTAGGTTGGTGCACCAACAACCGCGGTCAACCGAGAGGCTGCAGCTGGCCGCATTGCATCTGCATCAGAACAGAGTCGTCGAAGATTCCGCCGTGATGGGGCTCCAGTTTGACGTTGCCGTAGGGATGCGGTAAGAAGTGGTGCTGCTGTTGCCCCATCGGCGGCGGTGCCGGCTTGCTGTCAACGAGGACGCCGAACTGCTCGGACATGGCCGGGCCGCCGGAGGACGGGGTGGAGGTGGCCCCGACCACGGATGGCGGCGATGGCGAAGGGTTGCTGCTGTCTTCGTCCGGTAAGTTGACGGTGGTGATGTCGTGGATGCTGGAGCGGCGCTTGTCCTTGCCGCCCGAGTTGAGCCTGATGAAGTACTTCTGCGCGTGGCTGGCGACCTGCGTCGGCGTCCGGCTCGTCACGAAGTTGCGCGAGATGTTCCTCCAGTCCCCTCTCCCGTACTTCTTGAGCCCTATCAAGAACAGCCTGCAAGCAGCAGCAAGTAGATTAGCCGTCGAAATTCCACCGACTCAATGCACAAAATTCATCAATTGGTGGCTAACTTGTGCTCCTCCTCCGTCCAGGGCACGCCCTTCTTGCGCTCCTGGTCCGGGCCGCGCCCGCGCTTCCCGCCGACCACGTAGCAGGAGCGCTTGAAGCCGAGGTCGCCGGCGTCCCAGTCGAAGGTGAACTCGGCAGACTGCGAGCCGCCAC
>BCLH01003666.1:0-16679 GCA_001602315.1 Zoysia pacifica
CGCCGAGAGATGCATATTATTTGATCTTTGATAGCGGTTTTCGTCTAAGCCTAAGCCTGGAAAGCGCATAGATGCATTCTTGAACTTGTCACACCATATTTAGGTCCAATTCTTTATTACGCATATTACTTATCATCTTGGTCCAATTCTTCATTAGAACGCACAAACCTACCAGCATGATGCCACACAACTTTTTTTTTCTTTATTTTTAAGAACAATTCATAGGAGCTTATATTAAAGTGGCAAGATTACAATCAGGGAGTAAAGCCTCCTCTAGAAATTTCGGAGCGCCTCAGTCATTTATTTGTCTTGTTATCTGGACCAGCAAACTTAGCACACCGGTGGGCTGCATTATTTGCTTCTCAGTTAGTAACAAAGTTCAAAGAGAACAGAGAAAACTCAAATGTTCGCTAAACTCGACCTGGTTCCTTCAAAATTCTTCAACAGGTTCGCAAGAGAACAACAGTCGAATTCCACCCTGATTGCACTGGCTCCAATTTCCGTTGCCATTTTCATTCCATCATGAACTGTAAGAGCTTCCGCATGTAATGCATCTTCCAAATGATCGTACCAAAGTGATTGGGCTCCGATCACTCTGCTACTCGCTTCCCTGATTTTTCTCCACTGAATGTTGAGTTGAATGCACCATCTACTAAGCTTCAAAATTCCTAGTTCCAGCAGTTGCCACCAGCTCTGCATCCTTTTCGTCTTCTTCTCTGGGGCAGTACTTCTCTGCCACACACCGTTGACTATTGGGATAAAAGATCTTGTTTGGTTCCGCTTATAAGCGGGTTACCGGTGAAATTAAGTGAGAATTGTATAAAAATGCTTTGTTTATTTACTTGAGAATCTGATTTTCTTGTATGCAGCTTTATAGATTTAAACTATGAAAATAAAAAATTGAGAATCGACAAAAGTTTCATGGTGGAAATAATTAGATTTCCTAATAAATGCTTCTCCCATAAATGAGGTAAAAGTTGAGAGCACTTGCAGGAGGTAACCATGAAAGAAGGATTCCTCGGACTCAAAAAAAAAAAAAAAAATTCCTCAGGATGTAATATGGGTCAACGAGAACTACTATCATGACGTGTAAGTAGGGTTTCATAGTTATACCATTGCCAACAACCGGCGGTGACCCGGTGAGCGTCGGCCAAGGATAAAGGGTAACATTTTGTTCTTTTTCACGTGCCTGTGTAACTAGTAAAAAAAATATGATTAAAAGTACTTTTTGAAAACATAAAAATTTTACAGAAATCACACAAAAATTTGACAAAAAACAGTTCAATTTTACAGAAATATATAAAAAACGAAAAAAAATTCTCGCGTTTCAAAGGAGCCTAAAATCTTAAAGATCTCTAGGTCAACCTAATATTACCTAGTATAGTTGTGAAGCTCGTTGTTACGGTATAGTTGCAAAGAACTTGTGTGGGCAGAAACTCGAGGAGAGATTGTAATGTTTATGATTTTTTTGGATTTGGATGACGTTAGGGGGATAAGTTCAGTAACACCTTATATTATTTGCAGGATCATGGGTCTAAGATAACACTTTAGGGCAAGTTTTAATATGCAATTATGTAATTTACAAGTTTATGGATTTAAATTACACTAAGAAACAAGTCCGAGGATCACCAATATACCTTTTTTGAACAATATGAAATTAAGTTTTATAAAAGAAGTTTAAGAAAGTAGGAAGTCAATACTCCGTGAACAAAGTTATAGAATATTTTGAAAAATATGTGCACGAATGACACCATATCTGTACAAAGCGTATAATGTATGTATAGAAAAAAAAGTAAATTTCATAAAACCTCAATATTATAGTCCTTGTTTTATAAAACTCTAGGTATTTTAGTTTGAGTCAATTAATCACAGGTTTTATAGTGATATTATTTTATAAAATTCTATCTGTACTAAGAAATAATTTTGACTATTACAAGTAAATTCTAGCTTTATGTTTGCATGATGGATGGATTTTAATTAATTCAAATAAGTGAAATGATTGAGTTAGATGCAAGCACGAAATCTCCCAATATAAAAATGAAATCCATATGTAACATTGACTATTATTTTTAGTAAGTATAGAATTTTATGAAACATTATGATTTTTTGTAAGTATAGAATTTTATGAAATATTATGACTAAATAATATATGAAGTTATACGACACGAGTCAAAATATCTATTATGTTGTGACGACCGTGTTTAATGAAATTTACTCAAAAACGAATTGGAGATGACGACATTGACGAGCAATAACCCTTTTCCCATCAAAACCCTCGACCCCGTCCTTCATTTCACGTGAGAATTAGAACGCCGTCGGAATCCGGTGTGAGATCCGCCCGATTGGCCGTCGCCCGACGAGGATGGCGGGGAAGGGAGCCAAGGCGACGGCGGCCAAGGACAAGGGGAAGAAGGCCGGCCCTGTCTCCCGCACCGCTCCCCAGGTCGGCTCGATTCCCCCCAACCGGGTTCCGCCTCCGCTCGTCAAACAGTCTCTCCTGTGTGGCTTTCAGATTTGGTTCAGGTGTTTGTTCCGGGGAGCATTTGGGTATGCTTCTCGGTACTCGCCAGTTTGGTCACTCTGGTATTCCCCGTTGGTTCCGGATGATGCGATTTGGCTTCGCGGAATTTCGTGAAGTTTCTCATGTGCTTGGTTGGCTGTTGGTAATTTTTTTTCCATGCATGGAGAAGAATTTTGTAGATTTGAAGAAACATAGAGTAGTTAGCTTGGAACGGTGGTAAGAGGATTCCGTTTCCATCCTCTGGGCGAGACTTTTCGTGAGATTTTTGTTTTGGTTCCAATTGCAACTTGCTGACAAAAACGCTAGTATGCTGTGGTTCTCTTTGTGCTGAAAAATTGTAAATGATTCTAGCTAGCCACCCCAGCTCTTATTGTTCACTGCCAATTGCAGTTTATTTGCCTAGTCTCCAGCCATGAGTGTGGACATGGGTGGATCATCATAGGACTATTTTAATAGCTTGCCCATAGCCTTCAAATTTGACTTACTCTCTCCCAACTTGAGAGCAAACTAAACTGCTTTAGGCTAATGCCTGGTATCACATTGTATCATTACTACCTACATAACATTACAAATTCACTCGCCGCAGGCTTGAAATAACCAGCTATATTATCAATTCTTTAGGAAAAGTCAGCTCCAAAGAAAGATGTTTATCAGTTGTTTGCTGAAAAAGTTAGGGATAACAAACAACTGGAATCAAGATGGGCAATTATGCAAGAAACTCGTGTGGAGTATTTCCGTGGCAAAGATTTCGTTAGCTTCATGAAGAATCATCCAGAAGCTAGGGATATTCTAGGTCCTGATAAAGATTTAGAAGTGGAAGATATTGTTAACACTTTGCTCACCAAGAACCTTGTTATAAGGTGTGACCGAGTCATGAAGACTCTCAGGCCTGGGAAGAAAAAGTTATCATCGTGGCCTGCTCATCTGGAGATACATCATGTAAGTATCATGCTATGCTTATGAATACTGTCATAGAGTGTAAAAGAGAAGTATCTTTCTGATTATTTTGGTTAACTTCTCTTGATAATACGTTGCTTCTATGACGTACTATTCCTGTAAAATTACATGACAGTTTTGATCATTTTCAATGTTGTCTTGATGTCAAGAGAAGGGTTTATGTGGATTGGAAGATGGTTAATTTACATTTTGCAGGATGCTATTCTCTTTCCAAGATTGTTGTTATGTTACAATGAGTTCAATTTAACCTTGCAGGAGCAAATTTTCACTGAGAATGATGGATTTTTTGCTTGGATGTTTATCAAAAGGCGAACCTTGTGGCAGACAATTCTTTCCTTTGTCTGGCCTCTCTTTGCACTGGCAGTCTGCTTATTTCCAGTTTACCCATACCAATGCAAGATTGTGGTACTGTACTCATGCGCTGGTGCTCTTCTGTTCATTGTCTCCCTTCTTCTGTGTAAGATCAACGTCCTCTCCCCTCCTCTCCCACATGTTAAAATTATTACTCTTTGTTGTTACTTAGATTTACACATCTTTCTTTATGTCTGCGATCTAGAAGATAGCAGAAATCTTTGGACTCTTCAATAGCTTTTAGTGTGTGTAGTAGTTCCCTGCCAGTTGCACTGCATATGTTTCTTACCAATGATTAAAACTTTCAATGTTTAATGTGAAAGAAATGACATTTCTTGGTACTCTCAAATAAGTTCCTGCTAAGCAGTCGCAATGTTGCAGATATATTAGACTTTCCTAAATGGCGTTTCATGTCTTTTAGAATTGTGAACAGCTACAGTAATACCCAGCATGTGTACTTGCCCATTATAAAATTCTTCGGCAAATCCCCTTTCATAACATCATGAGTGTCCTGTTCGGAGTGGAAGTGGACTACTTTGGAATCATTATTTGCTTCTACAATGTACAGCTGTAAAGCATCCTAGAAGAATTTTGGGAACTGTAGTTGTTTGAAAGTGACAATATGTAATAAATTACTCGAGACTTTTGTATGGCATGCTGATGTTTTGAAGGGAAATTCATGTGATTAAGAATAGGTTAATCTTGAAAACAGTTACTTCCTCCGGTTGTAAATTGTTGACGTTGATTAGTGCAAATTTACACTAACTAACGTCAACAATATAAATTGGAGGGTTTATATAGGAAGGCAATCTATTTATGCCTTCTAATCTGCTCTCATTTCCTTTACTGCGAAATAGGATTGTGAGGTTTTTCACCAAACTTCTTAAAATGTTTTAATTGACCGAGAACTGCATTCTTTTTCAGTGCAACTAGCATGCGAAACTATTCTCTTGGAGAAATACTGACCATTAGATTGATTTAATATTGTATATCAGTAAAGCTTCAATTTTGAACCCTTTATTTGTGGTGGCTTATAGGAGTCTTAGTGGGCAGTGATGGATTTCCAGTGTTGTAGTTACTTATGCAGACATAGCAGTGTGCCATATGACCAGTTTATATTTTGTTTAAGTTTGACCAGTTTATGTTGCTTATTTATTGTTGATATTGCTGCCTATTTATGCTGTATTGGCTATTGTTGTACACTTGTACTATTATGGGCATGTGATGTGACCAATCTGCAATTGCCATTTACTTGCATAGTACCTGGAAGTCTTTAGTTTGCTAGCTCTGACTTAACAAGGTGACATTATTTATTAGATTTTATGTGTGGCTGTTTTATCTAGACAGCTAATATAGTTTCGTCACTTCTCTTATTTGGTTTTTAATTTATCTTTGTTTTGGTTCAAATCATTTTTATCCATCTTATATTTCCTGGAATTGCAGTAAGAGCTGCTATCTTTGGCATCCTGTGGGTTCTTCTTGGGAAGCGTGTGTGGTTCTTTCCCAATATTAATGCAGAGGAGACCACATTTAGAGAACTTGTTCGGTTTTGGCCTGAAAGGGATGAGAGAGAGCGGCCAAAATGGACATCTAGACTTTTCTATGCTCTTGTTGCTGTATTGGTCATATTGCTGCTTAGGCATCATGCTCCGGATGAAGCAGCTAGAGCCAGGTAACCCATTATCTACAAATTATTTTCATACTTCATGTCACAATTTTTCTTAAGAGGATGTTTTGCTATTAACATATATCCACCTTGTTGTTTGTATTTGTGAAACCTAGTTGATCGTTGCATTATTCATAAATTTAACTTAGTTTCAACATTCAAATCTAATTTTGCACAATATTGTATTTGATAGAGTAGTGCTGACTGAAGTCAACTAGATGTTATCCAAAGTTCACACTCTGTCCAGTCTATATTAGACAGGGAGCCATATTTCTGTTGTCTGATTGCTCTATCTTGTTGGAAATGTTTAAAGGTGTGCTGATGCATATATGCACAGGAACTAACTGCCACATTTACCTCTCACAAATTAGAACAAGCCCTCCAATTTTATGACAATAGGACAATTTGCACTTGGCTGGTTGATCTATCTTGTTGGAAGTGTAAAAAAGATCTGCAAATGCCTATATGCTCATGAACTCACTGCCAATTAAATACCTGCCACAAAGTAGAATTAGCCCGCCAATTTCGTGACAAAGGTCATTTACCTCTCTGATAAATAGAGCAATTTACACCAATTTTTCTCTGACAAACAGGAAAGCGGTTTGTACAACTTCAAACTGTTTCTTTTCATGTACAAACCTGGGCTATATAACTGTGTATATCTAAAAAAAGAAAGAATATGCTTATCGTGTTGATGCCATACTACATTTTATATCAAAATGGACCTACTTAGGGCAACACATCATAGACATGTTTACGAACAATATTTGTTTTTATTATATTGGTCATGGACCGTACCTGTTATGATCGCATTGAATTTCAACTGCACGTTCATTTTATTCGAACTAATTGCACATTCATTGCTGACCGTTTCTTCTGTTTTCTCCCTGAATCTTAGGTACCAAAAGAAGGTTTCTAATATAATTGATGATGTTCTTGAGTGGTCACCAAAGCTGGCTATTTCTGGAATGATTGATAAACACACTGGTGCTAATGGAACAGAAACTAGCAATTACACTAGTGCGACTGGCACTAATGCTCCTCCCTCACCTGAAGGGACTCCTGCAGAAGCAGACCCAGATCTTGATGCAGAAGTGGACATTCAGACTAGGTCAGATGAAATCCAGGATAGTGATGAACATACTGATGACATGAGAACAAGATCAAGTGAAACCTAAAACAATCCCGGGAGTTTTAGCTGTTGTACCTTTTGATTACTCTCCCTGCTGTTCATCTGCAGAATCATATAGATAGGTTACTGATGAAAAATCAGGACACCGTGTTTTGACAATGTTTCATTCATATATTGCCACTAATGGCTGTATTTAGTTTTTTCTCGTAGGGGGACCAACTTTCATCCTTGCACCTTTGCTGTCCTGTTTCATGTTTTATTCGTTCTCGAGCTTAGATTCAGCATCCTTGTGCTGTTGATTTTAAGTTAACCTCGTTGAGTGGGCTGTCTAAACTAGCGCTGTGGGTCAGCGGCCTATTTATTTGGGCCTGCTTGGACGAGATATCCTCTGCTACAGTTGAGAGGAGGTGACCGGGGTCCGGGATCGCATCTCGATCCGGTGCCGATGTCCTCTGTTCCTCGTCTTCTCTGGCAGCTCTTCCGGCGCTGAGGATGAGGAACGAGGATTGAAGCGACTGGTATACATATCCCTAGCTTGTCTAGCAGATTTAGGCAACTCAGTTCAACTTTTCTCTTCCGTGCGGGATCATCGTTGCTTCGGTTTCTTCCAACGTCATGGCGCTGGTTTCGAAGTCATCTCCCTCGTCCCGCACTCGCCTCCGATGAAGGCAGCGGCAAGGGCTGCATTTCTATATATATATAAAAAAATCATCTCGGATGAAAAAAAGTTGAAGTCTTCCAGAGGCCCTGTCAAATGCACCGGTTTTGCTCCCTTCAGGTGATGTTTGGACCGTTGGAGTTTTCTTCCTCTTTGGTTGCAGCTCCAGTACATTGTCTGTCTCTGAGGTTTTCATATGTCAACTTTCAAGAGAGTTGGATTTATGAGATCTTTTGCTGTGCCTTTCACGGATTCACTCTCTCCGTGCTTGGAGAAGACCTCGTCAGATGGTAGAGGGTCGTTGACGCATGGGCCACAAGAGGTGGGCCCCATAGGTGACCCATGCGTCAACGAGCTGTCTGCCTTCTGATGCTTTGCCGAGGATGTGTGTGCCCGTGTTTGGGTTCTGCTCTCCGTCGATTTGAGTCTGCTGTGGAGGTGAAAAACGTCATATTTTCTTCGTCGGGTTGGAGTTGTGGTCACAAAGCCAGGTGAAGCTTCCCTGGTGCACCGGCACCACGGTAAATCATGATTTTAACACTGCTAAATTTAATTTCGAACGCATAAATATCCGTTTTGAGACATAATTCCAATGTGGGGCACCACCCTTGCTCTAATTCTGGCTTCATCATTGGCCAGGGTATTCAATGATTTATGGCACATTCTTTAGTGGATAATGCTACTCATGGAACTTCTAAAAATTGATGTTGCTTTGTCCATCTGGAGTTTGTTGCAGTATCCCAGCCCGGGAAAAAAAGGATAAACACTGGAGCAAGCACTGTAGCCGGAGGCTATAGCACGGGAGTTTAAGTCTATATCGTGACTTGGAGGAGGTGAAGATCAATTTAAAAACTCGGTTTTAAAATGCAATAATAATTCGGGTTAAATTTTTTATATGAAGCGAGAATAAAAGTGTAAGCAATTATTCTGCGAGGTGAGACTGCACGACGTGCGAGCAGATCTGGAGCCATATTCTGAGTCTAAGATGTTACAGAATAGTTTCAAAGCCAACTCTCACAATTTCACGGGTCTGTACGTGACAGGGGCGGGTACAGTGTGTATAGCACGTGGGCTCAGCGTGAACACGGTATGGCATGTACGACGGCATTGGACGTACAGATGTGACTAAAAGGAGAGATCTTAAATATATTTGCCTCAAAAAGTAAATCGATCCATTTCTCAACAACTACGTTGAGTCCAAAGGGAAAAAAAAATTAAATACTGTAGCAAGCACTGTAGCTAGAGCTCGTGAGCAACTGTAACACGGGAGTTTGAGACTAATTTAAAAAATCGGCTTTAAAATACAGTAATAACTCGAGTTAACTCTTTTACGTAAAGCGAAGACGAAAGTGTAAATAGTTATTATACGAAGTGAAACTTACACAACGTGCGAGCGGGTCTGAAGTCATATTCTAGACCTAAAATGTTACATTTGTCTTTGAACTTCTGCGTTGTTCTTCTCCATTGGCGATGGCAGAGAAGATACGAGCAGAGGCAGGCTCGAGAGGCGAAGGCATCAAGGATGTGAAGCTCTTGCAATGTTCTTCAATGTATTTTTATTTTTTTAAGGGTTCCTCTGTATAGGTATGCACATAGATAACAAATCCAACCCGTTTTCTCAAAAAAAAAAAAAGAAGATTGTACCCAATATGTGCTTGCTGCCGTTACAGCTTAGCAACAGCTGATACAAGAACAGCCGAATGCGCCCTTTGATACACAGCACTATAGCAATCATAGAAATCAGGATATTCAAAAAAATGTCAATCCGTATCCGTTTTCATGAATTACAAATAGGTGGCTGCTGGTATCTAGGCATCAACTAAATGAAAAGAAGACTAATACTCTGTATATTTTATTATAATTTATTTTACTATTAGTAGTATTTGAAACACGACTAATAATTTTATATTTTTCATTTGAATAGTTTTATCGAGATTATATACCTTAAGTACTTGTGAACCAGCATAAACACAAAGGCGCAGCTATGGATTGCGGCATACAGCCCAACTCATGGCTCACGAAGGAAGTGAATCAAGAATCGAAGCGGCAATTCGACCCCCTAAGGTCGGGATTACTCGAGCGCGTCGCTTAACTCCCGATGACCAAGATCTCTTAAAGACACCAGCCCGACCACAACAGGGTCAAGGTCAGACAACGACAATCCGGCTGACCCCCCGGGGGCAGGCCACCGCCTCAATGTTCTAACATCTGGCAGACGCAGAGATTTTTGACAACGTATAACAAAAGGTAAAGCTACTCAAAAAAAGGTAAAATGTTTCAACTGCGGGTAAAGCATTTCGACGGACGGTAAAACAAAACAATAAACCCACCTTTGTCCCCGACGATGGATGGAAAGACGATCGAAGGACGTCGACCATCTGCTCTGACGCTAGCGAACCACGGCTCCACTTGTCAGAGGGTCGCCGAGTTTCGTAGGCGCCACGCCATGTAACCTCAGTCCGACTCTAACCTCGACCTGTATATAAAAGGACACCAGAGACGTTAGTCAACAGTTCAGTTTAAGTTCTCAAGCATTCATACACACATCACTCCCGAGCATTAGAGTTCTTCCTCAAACAAAAGTCCTTTGATTATTGTAACCTTGCTACGAGCTAATACGATATATCTACTCTCTCTCTACGATATACCTGCTCTCTCTATCTGAACGTAGGGTATTAAGCTTCCGTGACCGCTCGAACAAGTTAACCCTCGGAGTCTTTCTTAGGCATGATCACTTCGAATACGAAGAGCGCATCTAATCCCTCTTTGATTACGTAAAATTTACTATGTCAGTGGTCAAAACACCGACAAGTTTTTTTAATAATTAATTAATTTTAAAAGTTAATAATGTTAATATTTTAAAACTGGACAGAGGATTAAGGATAGAAGAGGGGCTTGGATTTTGGTTTCTTGATTTTGGACTTTTTTAGTGAAAAATTAATAAAATACAGCTCCCCACGCAAGACAGGAACCGTCGGACAGAAAAATACGAGTCGGTCTCCGGCGAAGATTTCCTTCTCGGAGTGGACAAAAGCCCACGGCCCTCCCAACCCTGGCCTCCGCCTCCCCGTCCTCTCTCTCACCCTAGAATCCCCAAATCCTTCGAGCGCCTACAGCCAAGCAACTCTCGCGCACCGCCACCGCACGCCACCATGGCCGTCGCCTCCGCGTGGTCCAAGCCCGGCTCCTGGGCCCTCGCTGCCGAGGAGCAGGACGACCTTCCCCCGCCGCCGCCGCCCGTCCCCGCCGCTGACTTCCCCGACCTAGCCACCGCCGCCACCACCAAGGTCCCTAAAAAGAAGAAGGCCCAGCCCATCTCCCTCGGCGACTTCAACGCCGGCAAGTTCGTCGCGCCGAGCTCCCGCAGGGAGGAGGCTCCCATCGCCCTACCCACCGGCCCCCGCGAGCGCACCGAGGAGGAGCTCCACAACGCTCGCTTCGGCCGGTGGGGCGGCGAAGGCCGCCGCGGCTCGGACGAGCCGCGCCGTGGCGGATCTGGCCCCGAGGACTTCGGCCCGTCGCGCGCAGACGAGGCGGACGACTGGGGCGCCACCAAGAAGCCCTTCGAGAGGAGGGAGAGGATGGGGGGATTCGGCGGGGACCTGTCAGCCTCGCGCGCCGACGAAGTAGACGACTGGGTGTCCACCAAGAGGTCCGCGCCCGCCCCGTTCCCTGAGCGCAGGGAACGCGTTGGCGGTGGTTTTGGAGGGGATTCGCACTCGCGCGCTGATGATTCCGCGAGTTGGACCTCCGGTAAATCCTATTCAACCCCGCCGCCCCCGCCTTCTGACGGCCGGAGGGGTGGGTCAGTTTGGGGCTTCAACAGGGACGGCGGGCCGGACTCTGATTCTTGGGGTAGGAGGAGGGAGGAGGTGAGCAATGGTGGTGGGAACAACGCGGCCCGTCCCCGTCTCAATCTGCAGAAACGAACCTTGCCTCTAGCCAACAACACTGATGGAGAGAAGAAGGAGGCGAAAGAGGAGGAGAAGGGAGAGGAGCGACCGAGAAGCAGGTCTTCCAATCCCTTTGGGGCAGCCCGTCCTCGTGAGGAGGTGCTCGCAGCCAAGGGGGAGGACTGGAGGAAGGAGGAGCCTAAGGTTGACAAGTTGGAGATTCAACCAAAACCAAGGTCCTTTGACCCATTTGGTAAAGCTCGCCCACGTGAGGATGTGCTTGCTGAAAAGGGAGAGGACTGGAGGAAGATTGATGAGAAGCTTGAGGCAATGAAGGTGCGGGAGGCGCCACCTGAGAGGTCCTTTGGGAGAAGGGGTTCCCCGGTTGCAAGAGAGGAGAATGGGGATGCTCCTGTGCCAGAGAGCTGTGCTGACAGAGCTTGGAAGAAGCCTGATGCAGTTGAAGAACCAGAAGAAGGGTCTGATAATTCCTCTGAACTTCGATTCAGTCTTGTTTTGTGATATCTCATGCCTTGTGTTCCATGGTTGATCATGTCCTTTTTTTCTGTTTAGATTTAGATTTTTGTCTAGAAAATTTGCTTGATGATATTCATTCACTTAATTTGTTTCGTTAGGTGGTCTTTGTAGATCTTAGCTGGCATTGCCTTGGTCTGAGCTATCCTTGCGACTATATGGACCAAAAAAAAAGTTCAACATGTTCAATTATGCTATATGCTTTGTGTTTAAAAATATACTCATTTGTTCTCAGATAGATACAACTTAATGGAGTATCAATTAACATGCAAGATCATGGTTTGTCTCTGGCTATCATTGATGTTCTGTTATTAGTATCTTAACTATATTAAGTCACATTTAAACAGAAGATCGTGGTTTGTCTCAGTTGATGGTTGATTGGATTGTATTAGCATTAATGCTTTGCTGAGGGACTTTGTTAAGTATGCTTTATCCTATTTTTTAAATGCTTATTTCATTGGACCTGATAAGAGTAGATTCCGTGGAAGCTGAAAATGAATAAAGAAAAGACGAAGATGTTCCACCTTGCTTACATCCCTAAGATCCCTTGCCTTAAAATTTGCCAAACAACACATATACACGAAGTGTGTGTGTGTGTGTGTGTTTTTTTTTGGATCATGTAGTATGCTGCCTTGGTAGCCTTAACTGAACAGTTGTATATCTGAATTCTCTTTCATGTTAGCATAGTTTTGTACAAGTGTTATTTTCTTTTAATTGTCATGTACATTACCTACCCGTATCATTGTACAGTAAATCAAATTACCTGTACGATAATACTATATTCTTTTCATAGCTTATAGCTACACTGCTTCGAGTAGTTGGAAGGAATATTGCTGATGATTTTTTATTGATTTGCATTTGGTCACACTATTATTTGTATTTCAAACTGTGCTTGGGGCACTGTTTTCTTGTTGGGGGCCTTGATGAATCAGAATGGATGGTTTATAGTTTGTTGGTGTTGCTTCAGTTTCTTTTTTTTTTTTTTCACCTGTTGCTAATATGGTTAACAAATGGTTTCCATCTGAACTGTTAATGGATCTGCTATTCTGTGACACGCATTCCCTGATAAGCTGAAGACTTTTGACGTTTGTCACTTCCATTTTAATAAGTTTATGCTATTGCTCTTTCAGTTCTTTTGAATATTTTAAACTGAAATATTATATGTGCGTTCTGGACAATCTCTAATCATGGACAATAAACCAAATTGTGGCCTTGTGGGTGCAGGTCTGGAACGGTCGATGAGAGCGTGCCAGCAAATTAACCTGAGCGCAGCCATTCTGCATTCTGCAATCAGCTGGTCAAAAGAAGTCATCTACTAAATATATTAGCTTGTTTTACTTTTGTTAGTGGTAATGATGAGTCAATTTTGGGCCTTAAATTCTTTGTTCAATAGATGATTATGTTATAAAACGTCCACGTAAATTTTGATCGCGTATTGCGTGTCTAAGTGTTACTGGAGTAGTGTTATTTATTGTCAACTGCCTTAATATGTTGAGCTGGTGATAATTGCTTCGTGACTCAGTTTTGGCGAGTTCCACTGTTCTTTCAACGGTCTGGGAACGCAGACTGCTGGTTCCTTCTTTTTGTTTTTAAATTGATGTTGTTGATTTTTAATTTTAACTTTGATTATTTGTTTTATTTAAAAATTTGTTTAAATGTGTAAAATTTAAAATTGTGATTGAAATATTTAATGATAAATTAAATTATAAAAAAATATATAATTTTTATTAAAATATTTTAAATAAAATAAATAGTCAAAATTAATTTTAAAAATCAATGACAACATTAATTTAAAAACGGAGTATCTTTTTTCACAAATCAGTAAGCAGATCTAAGCAGATCTAGACTTGCTGAGAAAACATGTATAGAAATTCTGGTTCCCGCACATCGTTATTTGAGAATTTTGTATGCTCAACGCTGAGTCGCGCTTTGAAATCTGGGTCGCTGCCGCTTTGGTAGTGGAGGCGTAGGATGTGCGGAACGACAGTACCGTACATTCTTTCCACGGCATGAGTTTGAGATGAATGGTCAAAACAACTAAATTTCACATCATTTTATTGCCGTGACTTCTGTGACTTGGTCCCATGACAACACATAACAAGGCAACAAGGCGATCCACTGATATTGCCTTAGCGACTAACAAATTCCACTATGACCACACGAAAAACACTAGAGTAGGGCAGGATAAATCAACAGATGCCACTCATCGCAATTACAGATGAGCGTCTAAGCAGGCAGACCATCAAAGAACTTCATGTAATCATCAAATTTCTCTTCATGCCTGATCTTAACTATTGAACCATCCTCTTCGACCTGCAAAGCAAATCACAGATTATATCATATTGGCTAAATGACTCGCAAAAGAGGAGCATAATGATCACAGGGTTGCGCAAGAGACAAACAGTTTTCACCAAAAAGAAAAAAGAAACAGAAACTGTTTGAATGGAGATCCTCTGATAATATTTTTTTTTGGAAAAAAGAAATAGGCAGATAACAAATATGTGCCCTTCCGGCTTCAAAACATAACAAGAAAGGGAATACAGGCACTACATACCCAGTACTCCGGTGGTCTCAACTTCAAGTTGTATGTGGAGGCCATGCTCATGCAGTAGGCACCTGCGTCATGAACAACCAAACCAGCTCCCTACAAGGACAAATATATCAGTAGGGCAAAGCGGAACTAAATCATCATCAAAGAGAATATTGTGACTTAGAAAGACCTCATCAGGTTTTGGAAGCTCCCTGTCTTTGCCAAGGAAATCTGCTGACTCGCAAACTGGTCCAACAATATCAAAGGACGCTACTTCTGCGTCCCGAGAGGGAGGAGAAACCAGTTCAATGTGCTGCAACACAAGAACAGTGGTTCAACATTAACAAATTTATGAGCTGAAACAACTTTCTGGACATTTCATTTTTATTTTTAAAGAGTGCTTAATAAGATTCCAATGCTCTCAAACGACAGGGATGTTGTACAAGCCAAACATAAAAATGCATAATTAATTAGGTTTGCTGTGTACAAAGAGATAAAGAATACCTCGTATGGAGCTAAATCTAAATCTATTACAACTAGTTATGATACATCTAGCTATTAATCAACATTCGAGAACTAAGACCAGATCCGCTACTCTCCAGTCTCCACATGCCACTAAGATTGTCTTCTATGCAGAGTCTTATACACAGATAATAAAATATTAGTAGCACACTATATCACATAATGAATGGATAGAATACTACAGCATATCATTTCTGGGCATCTAGTCAGTGCATATTACCAGCACAGCCAAGCTTTCTAGACTAAAGCAAAACAGAGCAAGATAAGAGCAGAGCGAACCAAAGAGCAGAACAGCAGTGTGAGGTGGCAAGGAAGCAAGCCTCTGTGTACCCGTCCGTGTTTGGACCAGGCAATGGATTGGCTGCTCCAAACGCCTGAACACATAGGTAAAGCAGCAATGCAATACGCATTGAGTGACTATAAAACCAAAATAGCTTGACACTCAAATATAAATCATTGAAACAATTTAATATCCAAACGTCCATGTATTCACAAATGTACTCAAATATAAATCACTTAAACATATGCAATATCCAAACTTCCATGTATTCATGAATATAGTTGCTTATTTACTATTTCATTGATAATAAGTTCAACCCAACCTGGTACGCTCCATACAAACTAGGCCTGATGAGTTCTGCCATGCTGCCATCGACGACGATGAAATTCTTTGTACCGTTAGATTTAACACCAGTTACTCGATTGACGAAGCAGCACGTATTTGCAATCAAAGACCTTCCAGGTTCAATGATAAGAGTAAGATCCCGAGAGAGAACTAATTCTCGAACCTACATTAAAATAAATAGAATGAGGATGCATGCCATAGCCACAGAAGCCAACTTATCGTATAAACAATAAAAGGTGCTAAGTGCCGGCAAAGATATGAACTAGAAACACAAGGTGGATACTGAGCTTACAGTATTGATGAGATCCATAGGTGTAGGCAAGACTGCATCAGTATGATGGTAATCAATCCCCAAACCACCTCCAATATTCAGGTATTCCAACTCAAAACCTTGAGATCGAATTTCATCAACATAATTCACCATAAGAACTGCAGCATCTCTGAATATATCAACCTACACAACATGTAACAATGCTTCAGATACCATGTAGGAGAGAAACAGGTATATGAACGGAAACACCAATGACAGGGAAGAGAAAATTTGTCCAGGAATTTAATGTCCTCTCTTTCCGACAGAAAGCACAAAAAGGTCATCGTAACTCAATGCATACTGTTGCATTTTGGCATGATGTAATATGTATATTATTTTGTTGGGGCAGCAAAAACCACTACTCCACAAAATGACTTTTTTTTTGGCGACTAAAATGACAATTCACAAAACACAAAAGATGCCTGTTGAGGCTGAAAAAATTGGCAGTGAGGTGCACGTAGCTCCTGCTTGCGCCGGGTCCGGGGAAGGGTCCGACCACTTTGGGCCTTTTGTATGCAGCATTTCCCTACATTTCTGCAAGACGCTGTTTCCATGACTCGAACCTGTTGGAGGCTGAAAGAAATACAATTTTTTCCACTGCAGGGCACTCACAAGGCAAGAAATGCTAGGCGTTACAAAATAAAAATAAACATGAAAATTAATAAGACATTACCTTTGTAATAGTAGATCCCAGATGACAATGAACACCAACCAGTTTGACCTCATTAGAATATGACTTGATAGAATCTAGAAACCATTGCAATTTCTCGTTGCGGATTCCAAATTTGGAAGTTTTATTTCCAGTGGCAACATACGGATGTACCTATTCACGTAACAGAATGTTTTTAAGCAAAATCTGTGATGCTCCATTCATATGAAGATATATTCTCTTAGAGAAATTCATAACTCTTCCAATATGTTCTAGAACTGAAACTGATACACATTGCACCAACATTTAGCCAAATCCAAAAAAAAAAAAA
>BCLH01003667.1:0-25266 GCA_001602315.1 Zoysia pacifica
AGATGAGTAAAATTTTGATTTCAGAATTGAGACTATTCATAAACCTATTGATTATATCTTCCTGGCATTCATCTAAGCCACCAAATATGACACAAATCTTAAAGTCATAAAAGTATTCTTTAACAGTCATACTATCCTGCTTCAAGTTGTCTAATTTGGCAAGCAAATGATCAGCGTAATATGCAGGAATAAAAACATCTCTAAAATGACATTTGAAGTCTTTCCAAGATTTTGAAACATCGTTGTGCCATATTTCCATTCAAACAAAGCACATTCAGTCAAAACACTTGAGGCAATGTAAATCTTTTCTTTTCCAAATAAGTCATGTGCATCAAATTATCTACATTCAGTTTCTAATCAATGTATGCATGAGGATCAAATTTCTCAGAAAAAGAAGATATTGATGAACTGATGACTTGCAAAATATCAACATTTATCTGATGTTGAAACATCTTCATATTTTTGTGGGGATGTAAACCACCAGCTCTTTTTTTTTATTGTGCCTATCATTGTTAGCAAACTACAAAACAAATTGACAACGAGCTATGTTGTGTCGAACTCGGTTTTCCTAAAGCCTGCTCAACCAAGTTCTTACATGTTCTTACCAAACCAGTAGGGGTGATTTGCAACCAACGATGTCAACCAGCGAAGATTGGTGGAGCGATTGCCCCGACACAAACTCTATTTGCTGTAGAAATCTGTGGAGCTAGTTTAATTACACTTTGTAGCAAGAATTAGCATTATCAAATCAGCAAATACAAAGTTGAATAAGTGTTCAACAATGTTACAGTGCTGGCCCTAGGCTAAACACTGCTAGAGACACGAGCCTAGACACAAAGGTGGTCACACAAATGATATTAAAGGCTCAAGACAGCAGCAACTAAAACTCTCACCTCTACTCTTTTTTTTTTGGCTTGACTCTTTTATTTTATTTTTCTGCTACTTTTTTTCTTTTCTTTTCTTTTTCCTTTCTTTTCTTTTCTCTTTTGGGAAGGAATGAAAACAGAGATAAAAAGGGCAGACCAGAAACCTTAGATCTCTTTTGTGATTGCGACCTGCTCGGTTGGAATTTTATGGCAAGTGTGTATCCGTTGAAAAGATAACGCGGAGATCTTTCCAGATTGTATAAAAACATTTCAAACAAACAACAGATCACGGAGATATGATCTTTTTTTTCTGTAATAAATCTGTTATCCGAATCTATTATTTGCAACAAAATCAGATCTGAATTGATTTCTTGCTTCTATTGTAGATATGAGCGAAGGACGTGATAAAAACTCAAAACTCTAATGGATTAAACGCTAAGATAAGAAACACGACACGATGATGTAACCACGAATTCAACAACAAAAATTACTGAAAAGAATGATGCATAGGCTCAAAGGTCAGGGACAACAGGAAAGATTCAAGATTTTTTGTTGGGCTTTTATTTGGACAGCGGGTATATGAATAAAACTACAAAAAATAGGGGTAGATCTCACCGAGCAACGTAGAAAATGACACCATTTGATAGGAATTGAGTGTCTAATCTTTCAGTTAGGTGATAACTATCGATTTGGTGGAGTTGACTCTCATTATCCAACTACAAACAAACAGGTCGTGTATGCCTAAGCAATCAAAGAACAAACTCCTACTAGTTATTAACCTCGCCGGAACAGCAAGATCAACCTGATCACAAAGATCAATTTCTACAAGCAATCGAAGAACAAGTAAGAACAAGATAGCAAACTGAAATCTCTCAAATGTGGGATTCTCAAAAGCTGTCTAACAGGTGGTCATTGGACACAACTAAAAATCAGAAAGGTTGCACAAGAGCTAAACTATAACAAAAGAAAACCTAAGTGTTCCTGGTGGCGGCTGAGACCTTTAAATAGGGTGAAGGACGACCACATGGTGCTGGGTCATCCTCAAACCCTAAGAGACGCCTCTAATGGGCTCAACTTGATACATAGGCCAATGGCCCAAGGCGGGGTGACGCAGCACCTTCTGTATAAAAATGGCGATTGGCACTAACTCTAATATGGTATAAAGGTGGGTCTAGATCCATTCGATCATGAGCTTTTCAGAATCTACTTAAACACCCAAATTGGATTCTATATAAAGTCGTGGCTTCCGTTGAAAGTTTGTACTTTTTTGCTGTCCAAATCCACCGTGTGTGAATATTTTCATTGAATTCCTCATTAGAAGGTATGATGTCCACATCATCCTCTCCCACTTGAATTAGAGTCATCCTCGACTCATGTTCAGATTGCAAAAACCACCACTCCAACATGCCCTCCTGAAATCTTGAAAGGTGGAGGCCACGGGGTATGTATATGATCTAATCATGCTCCCTCACTTCATTTAGAGTCATCCTCGACTCAAGCACCTATTCAATACCAGCCATGCCATCGTGCCCCCTAGCAATCTTTATAGGTAGAGGTCATAGGGGTATGTAAGTGATCTCATCATCCTCCCCCGCTTCATTCGGAGTCTTTCTCGACTCAAAGTTCAAATTTGAGAACCGCCACTCCACCGTACCCTCTAGAAATCATGAAAAGTGGCGGCCACAGATATTCCAATGCGGTCATGCGGCGCAGCAAGGACATATAAGATCTCATCATTCTCCTCTTCTTTATAGCAAGCCATCCTCGGCTTGATCTAGTGATTAGTAAATTTTTTTTTATTATGTTTGAACAAGTGATGAGCATGTAGCGAGGCTACAACAACAACTTCTCCTGCTTCATGAGCTGCTCCTGTTGATAGATCAAAAAAGTAGAGAAACTTTGCAAGGCATTGTTAGTGTTAGTGCATGCTTTTGTTTGATCCTGTTTTTGCATTTCAAAAAGGTATTTTAGATCAGTATGTAAGACTATTTTAGATTAAAAAATCTCCAATGTCATCATATTTGCTAATAGCATGAAAAACACAATAGCTAAAATATTGCAAACTGCAATTTAGAAATAATATCTTCTCTAAATAATTCAGGTTACAAGGAAGATCAAATTCAGTATAACCTAAAAAAAGTTAAAGAAGATATGAGCTCCAACTTTGCTTCATTCAAATCAACGCAATAAAAAAGGTCTATTCTCCACATGTGTGCACTTAAGAACAAAATTTTCTACTCCATACACTAGTTGTGTTTTTGAGATGGATGAAACTTCTTCGCATAACTTATTATCATCATAAGCGAAATGTGTAGTTTGTAACAAAACATAAGCCATTGGAGGCTGAATTAAGCATTGTAAAATACTAGTACGTACAGTGGACAATTGCAATCCAGTACAAGTGGCATGAGAGTTTTTAGATGTGATGAGGGACTCACAATGTGTATCATGCTTTTTACTCTTCATTGTAATAGGCACCACACAAGCATCATTATCTATATCCTTCATTTTCACAAGTAGCTCAATGTCTCGTTCAGACTTCTTCCGACTCTCCTTCAAGATGTTAGGTATAGAATAAGAAACAAATAAGTGCTCTCTGTCTAGTGCTGTTTTAATAACAGATAAAGTATCACACAACTCTTCTTTATCACATTTCCCTTGTGACAAAGGCTCATCAGCAATACATTCCACAATTTTGTGATGGTGATTGTTCATGTTTGTATCTTTAGACGATAAAAGTTAATTTTCAGCATTACAAGCAAGCAAATACAGGTGTGAGATCGAGTAGTAAGTTTTAGAAATGAGCAAAATTTGGATTTCAGAATTGAGACCATTCATAAAGCTACTGATTGTATCTTCCCGGCATTCATCTAAGCCACTAAATATGGCACAAATCTTAAAGTCATGAACGTATTCTTTAATAGTCATATTATCCTGCTTCAAGTTGTCGAATTGGCAAGCAAATGATCAGTGTAATTTGCAAGAATAAAAATATCTTTAAAATGACATTTGAAGTCTTTTTAAGATTCTGAAACTTTGTTGTGCCATATTTCCATTCAAGCAAAGCATGTTCAGTCAAAACACTTGAGGCAATGTAAATCTTTTTTTTTCAGACAAGTCATGTGCATCAAATTATCTACATTCTGTTCCCAGTCAATGTATGTATAAGGATTAAATTTTCTAGCAAAAGAAGATATTGATGAACTGATGACTTGTAAAATATCATCATTTACCTGATGTTGAAATATCTGCACATCGTAGTGGGGGTGTAAACCACTAGCTCTCTTTTTCTTTATTGTGCCTATCATGGTTAGCAAACTACAAAACAAATTGACAACGAGCTATATTGTGTCCAACTCGGTTTCTCAAAAGTCTGCTCATCCAAGTTCTTACATATTCTTACCAAACCAGCAGGAGTGATTTGAACCAACAATGTCAACCAGCGAAGATTGGTGGAGCGATTGTCACGACACAAACTCTGTTTGCTGTAGAAATCTATGGAGCTAGGATAGTTACACTTTATAGCAAGGATTAGCATAATCAAATCAACAAATGCAAAGTTAAATAAGTGTTCAACAACAGTACAGTATTGGCCTTAGGCTAAACACTGCTAGAGACGCGAGCCTAGACACAAAGGTGGTCACACAAATGATATAAAAGGCTCAGGACAGCAGCAACTAAAACTCTCACCTTTTCTCTTTTTTTTGGCTTGATTCTTATTTCGTTTTCTGCTGCTTTTTTCTTTTTCTTTTTTTTTCCTTTCTTTTCTTTTCTCTTTTAGGAAGGAATGAAAACAGAGATAAAAAGGGCAGACCGCAAACCTCAGATCTCTTTTGTGATTGCGACCTGCTTGGTTGGAATTTTATGGCAAGTGTGGATCCATTGAAAAGATAACGTGGAGATCTTTTCAGATTGTACAAAAACATTCCAAACAAACAACAGATCACGGAAATATGGTCGTTTTCTTCCGCAATAAAATCTGTTACCTAAATCTGTTATTTGCAACAAACTCAGAATTGATTTCTTCTTTCTATTGTAGATATGAGCGAAGGACGTGACAAGAACTCAAAACTTTAATGGATTAAAGGCTAGGACAAGCAACACGACACGATGATGTAACCACGAATTCAACAACACAATTTATTGAAAAGAATGATGCAAAGGCTCAAAGGTCTAGGACAGCGAGAAAGATTCAAGATTTTTTTGTTGGGCTTGTATTTGGACAGCGAGAATATAAATAAAACTACAAAAAAGAGAGGTAGATCTCACCGAGCAACCTGGAAACTTAAGTGATAACTATCAATTTGGTGGAGTCAACTCTCACGATCCGACTAAAAAAAAAGTCGTGTCCGCCTAAGTAATCACAGAAACAACTCCGAATGGTTATTGACCTCGTCAGAACAGGAAGATCAACCTAATCACAAAGATCCATTCCTATAAGCCATCGAAGAAACAACAAGAACAAGATAGCAAACTGCAATCTCTCAAATGTGGAGTTCTCAAAAGCTATCTAAATAGGTTGTCGTTGGACACAACTGAAAATCAAAAAATTTGTACAAAAGTTAAACTATAGCAAAAGAAAACTCAAGTGTTCCTGGTGGTGGCTGGGACTTTTAAATAGGGTAGAGGAAGTCCAGGTGATGCTGGGGTCATCCTCAAACCCTAGGACACGTCTCTAATGGGCTCAAGTTGATACACGGGGCAACGGCTCTAGTTGGGGTGACACAACACATTCTATATAAAAAATAATGATTGGCACTGACGCGAATATGGTACAAAGGTGAGGCTAGATCCATTCGAAAGTAGACTTTATGAGCTTTTCAGAATCTACTTAAACACCCAAATTGGATTTCATATAAAATCGCTTCAGTTGTAAATTTGTACTTTTCTGCAATTCAAATCCACCGTGTATGAATATTTTCATTGAAGTCCTCATCAGAAGATGATGTCCACATCATTTGTTCTACTCCTTTCATCCCAAATTACTTGACATCCTAGCCTCTTTCAGTTTTTTCAATTTACTTGACATCCTCGATTCTCAATGCACTTTTTTCTATTCCCAATACATTTCTATCTTTATCTCTCTTTTTCTCGTTTTCAGCACATCCTACCTTTTTACCTCTTTTTAATTCTTATGCTCAAAGCTAGGATGACAAGTAATTTGAAATGGAAGGAGTAATTGGTATTTTAATTGCCTTTCCAATGGTCGCCATGTTGATTCCTTGCTGTTTTGGTCTTGGTATCGCTATTGGATCCTGCTGGACAGGACCTTCCCTTGTGGTTTTTACAATCGTTTTGCAATGGATTCACACCCCAATCGCAGTAACCAAAGGAAATGGAATATTTTATGTTGGAACATTTGGGGTATTAACTCTGAGAGTAAGTGGAATTCTATTCGTAACCCAATCACCAAAGCCTCTTGTGACGTTTTCTGTATTCAAGAAACAAAGAGAGAACATTTTGATACTCACTACATTCACAACTTTTGCAATACGCAATTTGATAGCTTTGAGTATGTACCTTCAGTTGGTGCTTCAGGCATTCTGGTAGTTTGGCAAGGTATTAAATTCTCAGGGTTGCTAGTATCTCAGAATGAGTTCTCTATCCATTGAATTTACTTCATTACTCGCTGGTGACAATTTTTTTGTTACCACGGTATATGGTCCTTGTACTCCTCATAGAAAATTGGAATTCCTTACATGGTTTCATAATCTAATGTTGATAATGAAGTGGATTGGTTGATTCTTGGAGATTTTAATCTTATTCGTCGACCTGAGGATTGGAATAAGCCAGGTGGCAACATTAATAAAATGTTTCTTTTTAATGAAGCCATCAATAACCTTCGCTTAATTGAGTTACCATAGCAAGGGAGATGGCTCTTCACGTCCTCAACCCTTCCCCTCTCCTCTTCCCGGTGCCTTCGCCTCTCATAGCCCCGCGCCGACGCCAATTCCTGGTCCGGCGAACAACCCCCTCTCTCCGTCATGCCCAACCTCGCCTTCTCTAAAGGCCCGCGCTTCCCCTCCTCCTTGTCGCATCACGCCAAGCCGTTCTCACCCAGAGGACAAACCAAAGAACAAAGATGGAACTATGGTAGTCCATCTTCACCTGCAGGTCTTCAACGTGTGACATCATATCGGGATGCCCTACTCTTCCATAGCAGCAAGTTGGCTCCTCTGCGATAGGTTGAAGAAGTGACAGCGCCGCCACCTCCAAAGATCATGCTAGTCTCAACCTTGACGGGCGGTGGAAGCTGGTTTTTCTGACGAGCAAGGGTGGCACAAGGTTGAAAGCCGCCGTGTTCATCGGATTCACATTCAAGAGCTCAACGATCTCCGTCGATAAGTTCCAGTTGATCTGCGGGGAAGTGCTTCAACTTCTTTTCTCCTGCACACCGTGCTTTCTCTTGTCACAAGAATGACGCGCTGTTTCAAGTGTTTTTCCCTGGACATTCCTCTGTGTGTCCCTGGGGTGGCAAGCCTCATCTCCCGATTGCAACAAGGAAGCACACTGCAGTGTGGTGCCACGTCTCGCCTTTGCCTGAGTCAAAGGGCGCTGGTGCAACGCAGGTCTCTTCCTTGACTGCGCTGATGAGGCGATGTAGCCCATGGACCTTGAAGGAGATAACGTTCAAGCTGGCGGCAACCGTGGCGGATGGCGGCGTCGACGTGCAAAGCGGCGGCGAGAGGATGGTCAGGGTGTGGGTGGCTCTCCATCTCTGCAAGAGGGAACCACCCCGGCTGTCTCCATCCCAGATGCAGCCAGGGAGGACAACAACGCTGTTTCTCCTTATCCACATCGGATCGTCGATCGTTCCTTCAATATAGCGAGAGCAGAAGATGACCTGCGCAGAGCTCTTTCAGTGGTGGTGATAGGCAATGACATGGAACTTACTTTGTATGAACTGCAGGAGGCGATTGCTCAAGGTTTTGACCTTCCAGTTATTTCGTTGAAGTTCCATAGCATCAGCTTCAATGACCATCTATTGATCCTACCAGATGAAGTGGCAGCAGTTCGTGTCTATAGTGAGGGATGTCCCCTCCATGTACCACCCTTCACTCTACATTTCCGACATTGATCGCGGTTCTACAAAGCTACCATAGTTTCCCTGCCTTCGCTGGTCAACATTGAGCTGCTTCGTATCCCACCGCACACCTGGGAGATGGAAACTTCTGAACATTTGCTGGATGAGTGGTGCTGGGTCGTAGTTTGATTCCTAACAATGTACATCATCGAGATTACTCCTCGTTCAAGCATACAGTATGGTGCTCCAGGCCGGATATGATCCCGCCTTTTCTCAAGCTTGGTCGTCATAGGGCCACCTGTCCTTGGAGAAAAAGCTCAGCAACAAAAGCATGCTTTGGAGTACATGGTGCAAATTGTTGTTACACCTGTCCAAGAGCCATCGTCAGGTGATGGCCGTCCTTCTCCATCTGCTACGAATGGTGGGCAAGATCAGAAGGGACGCCGCCGACGTAGGCGAACATCCCAACCGTCTCCAAGAGACTTGTGAATCAAGGCATTGCTCAACAAGTCACGAGGGTGGTTCAGGTGATCCGGTGCATCGAGGTGTAGGCTCGAGTTATAGAGTTGGCAACAAGATGGATCTGAACAGGTCACCTCCACGTATGCCTACCTCAATGGCCTGTCAATCTTAATGATGCCCCTCCGCATGCTCTAGGTTTTAGGCGACACATTGAAGGCTTGGCCGCCCTGGTGATCAATCCGCGTTTTGGGGAAGTGGAACAAATCCCTGAGAAACCAGCAGTATGTTTCTACTGACTTGAATTTCACAGCACACCAATTGACATCCCCACTGATGCAACCACATGGAAGTTCTTTGTGTGAACCGCAGGAGGCGGTTGCTCAACACACTATACCATTTCCACCTTTTACTAACACTTTCTACAGTCAGCAAAAACTTCTTTACCGGCAAGTAAACTGTTGGCAAAGGTTTTGCCGACACTTTGTAAATAGTCGCGGTAGAAGCAGTAGGCAAAGGTTTTGCCGACAGTTTTTACTTTTCTCGACACATTATGAGCCGCCATACATTGAACCTTTGCCAGCACATATCTGTTTTACCGACAATTGTAATTTTTCACGATAGTTAACAATTGCCAACAGTTAATAAGCTTTACCGACAGACAAGTGGTTGGGAAATATTGGTTCCAGCATGTTAATGCTACCAACTTTTCCTTGCACATAAACTGTCGGCAAAAAGGGAGGCATACATTTTGTATATAATCAATATAATCTACATTTCCATGAAACACCAAAAGGACAGAAAATTCTTCACATCAGGTATACATACAACAAAATTCAAACAGTGAGAAGTAGATCGCAAATGTAGATCACAAGTTTACAATACAAAGGACAATCATATAGCAGTGTCACCAATTTAGACATACATTAACTACAGAAAAGTCAGCTCCAGCTAGAGTTATAATATTTTTTTCAAGTTCAAAGCCAAATGAACAGACACTGCATCAGTTACAGAAACAGGGAAGTTACATGCCAAAACATCAGGCCTCCTGAAACTAAATCTGCTCCTAATTTAGCGACTGCGTCAGTTACAGATCAGCTACCAAATTATAAATTGTGAGATTTCAATCTGTAAACAGCAGGAACATAACAGTTCAACTCTCAAACACAAAAGATCAGTCCTCCAAAATACTAACACTTCTTGGCTCCTGCGTACCATACAAAAAGCTCACCTAGACAGTTTACAACTATATTTTCTAAGCCATTGGACACTTTCAAATTCAGCAAATTTCAAGCTGCTATATTTTCTTGGCATTACAGCATGGTACCGTAACCTGGAATTAAAATTTATGGTTAGTTAAATATAATATTCAGACCTCTAAAAGGAAAATATTATTCCTATGCTAACAGTAACATCAAAACTTAAGCAAGATAATTTGACCTAGCTATATAAGTTTTCCTTAAATTAATCAGCACACATATTGGAAAAGTAAGTCATATGCGATGCTTTCCATCAGAAAACAAACCCAGCTCCCTTGGAAGCTTCTGTACTACTTCAATACAAATACAGATGAGAGATTATCAATAGCCATGTCAATTAGCTGGTTACCATTCAATTCTGAGTGAAAAAACAAGGCAAGTGACAGAAGCTTGAAAGGAGCTTCAATCGATTGTGGAGGGACATGTAATTGTTTTTTTTCCCCTTGGATAAATGTGATCGAGGACAGATGCTTAGCTCCTCCTAAAAAACAAGTAGAACTTTCACGATTAGTGGCCCATAAACAAATAGGAGTAGCATCGTGCAATAGTAAAGTTGAATTGACTATGAGTTTGGGACAGGCATGCATGCACAACTTCTCTTAAAAATGCTAATTCCAAAGCCATTGTACCAACTCTGCAATACAAATTGGGTAAGGTGGAACTGGACCTATATGATTGTTTAATACAATATATTATATAATAATTTTGGAAGAATTTTATGGAAAAACAGTTTGTTTGTAGGAAATACAAAAATTCAAGCCGAAGTAAAAGGCATAGAACATGAACAATGGCACACACCTAACCAACCGTAAAACAAAAGGACAATATACAGAATTTGCAATCAACCTTAAGGATCAGACCGTCATCAACAACAGAGCGGCCCATTTCCCTGGACAGCTTGAACATTATCTCCACGGAATGAGCACAAGGACAGCAGTACTCCTTGTACAGCAGATCTGCGTGCACATCAGGATCAAGCGAATATTAATCGGCCACGTAATGAGCACACGGACAGAAAAGAAAGGAAAGAGCAGCAGGAAGAGATGGCGAAGGCGGCGCAAACCTATGGTCTTCTTTACGAGGTCGGGGTAGTGCCCAGGAGCACTTGCCATGACCGCGGCGAGCTGGCGGCGAGGACAGCAAGTCGTTGCAGGAGGCCAAGAGCTCTAACACACGCGCACGAGGAAGACCACTCAGCTGCTCCACCGGCAGCACCGGCGCAGATGGGCGCCGTCTAAGGGCCCCTCCCCTTCCCCATTTCCACGCGACGGGCTCGAGACGGTGCGCGCGGCTACACCCAGCGTTCGGCCCGACCGAGACCGGCGCGCGCGGCCACGCCTAGCGCCCATGCCCGACGGAGACGGTGCACGGCACCGCGCGACGCGCAGCGCCCGGGCCCCGACCAAGATAGCGCGCGCGGCCAAACGAGCGGCTCCCGACGCAGATCCACCGAGCAGGGCTGCAGTGAGGCGGGGTGGGGGTCACCGGCTGCGTTCTTTGCTGGGCCGGCGGTGGCGCGGAGGGTGGCTGGCACGAGCGGACGGGTCAGTGGCGGCGCGGTGGAAAGTCAAATGTTGCAGGGGCTGGGAGTTTCGAGCTAGATCAAAGAGCGCGCTTTTTGTCCAGTGAAATTTTCCTTCCCCACCTTCGTTCCCGCCTAAGCCCCTATGCCGACACTTTCGTTCGTCAAAAAACAATTGCCCAACAAATTATCTGCTGAACAAAGATACGTCGACACAAAAAGTGTCGCTATCTAAAAGCCGACAGATAATTGGATACTGACTGTTTTTACATTTAGCAACATATTATGTGTCAGTAATTATGATCTTTTGCCCCACACATTCTAGTCGAGAAAGATTGAAAATGTTATAGTGATATTTTGACCTGCCGGTTATTTTGTTTGACTTCCATCACTTCAGCTTGAACGACTATCAGTTGATCCTACCAGATAAAAGGCAGCAGTTTGTGTCAACAGGAGGACGATACCTCCAAGTGCCCCCTTCACTCTACATTTTTTATGATGGTCGCGATTTTACAAAGCTACCGGAGTTTCCCTGCCTTCGCTAATAGACGCCGAGCTTCTTGGTATGCCGTCGCACGCCTGCAAGATGGAAACTGTTGAACGTCTCTTGGATGAGTGGTGCTGGTTCTGCAGTCTGCTTCCGAACACGGTGCATCATCAGGATTACTCCTCCTTCAAGCTTACACAGCATGGTGTTCTAGGTCGGATCTGTTCCCACCTTTTCTCAAGCTGGTTGTCGCTGAGCCTTCTGTCCCTAGAGAAGAAGCTCAACAACAGAAGCATGCTTTGGAGTACACGGTGCAAATTTTTGTAGCGCCTGTCCAAGAGCCATTGTTAGGCGATGACCGTCCTCCTCCATCTGAGATGAATGGTGGGCAAGATCAGAAGGGACGCCGTCGATGTAGACAAACTACCCAACCATCTCCAAGAGACTCGTGAATCGAGGCATCACTCAATATATCACGAGGGCGGTTCAAGTGATCCGATGCATCAAGGTGCAGGCCCAAGTTCCAAAATTAGCAACAAGATGGATCTGAATGGGTCACCTCCATGCATGCCTGCCTCAATGGCCGTCAATCTTAATGACGCCCCTCCGCATACTCCAGGTATTATGCGGCACATTGAAGACTTGCACGCCCTGGTGATCAATCCGTGTTTTGAGGAAGATGAACAAATCCTTGAGAAACCGACAGTCTGTTTCTGCTGCCTTGAATTTCACAGCACACCAGTTGACATCCCCACAGATGCAACGACATGGAAGTTCTTTGTTTGAACTGCAGGAGGCGATTGCTCAACGTTTCGACCTTCCTGTTATTTCGTTGGATTTCCATCGCATCAGCTTCAACGACTATCTATTGATCCTTCTTGATGAAGAGGCACCAGTTCGTGTCTACAATGAGGGACGAACCCTCCCAGTAATGCCCTTCGCTATACATTTCAGACGTTGGTCGTGGTTCTACAATGCAACCGGAGTTTCCCTGCCATCGTTGGTCTACATCGAGGTTCTTGGTATCCCACCGCATGTCTGGTAGATGGAAACTATTGAACATCTCCTGGATGAGTGGTGCAGGGTCCGCATTTTGTTTCCTGACACGGTGCATCATCGGGATTACTCCTCCTTCAAGCTTACAGCATGGTGATCCAGGTCGAATCTGATCCCGCCTTTTCTCAAGCTGGTCATCATTGAGCCATCTGTCTCTGGAGAAGAAGCTTAGCAACAGAAGCCTGCTTTGGAGTACACGGTGCAACTTGTTGTTGCGCCTGTCCAAGAGTCATCGTCAGGTGATGACCGTCCTCCTCCATCTCCAATGAATGGTGGGCAAGATCAGAAGGGACGCCGCTGACGTAGTCGAACTTCCCAACCGTCTCCAAGAGTCTCGTAAATATGAGGCATCACGCAACAAGTCACGAGGGTGGTTCAAGTCATCCGATGCATCAAGGTGCAGGCCCGAGTTCCTGTGTTGGCAACAAGAGGGATCTGAACGGGTCACTTCCTCGTAAGCCTGCCTCAATGGCCGTCAATCTTAAAGACACCTCTCCACATGCTCCAGGTTTTATGCGGCACATTGAAGACTTAGCCGCCTGGTGATCAATCCACGTTTTGGGGAAGTGGAACAAATCCCTAAGAAACCGGCAGTCTGTTTCTGCGGCCTTGAATTTCACAGCACACTGGCTGACATCCCACTGATGCAACGACACGGAAGTTTTTTGTATGAACTGCAAGAGGCGATTGCTCAACGTTTTGACCTTCCTGTTATTTCGTTGGAGTTCCATCGCATCAGCTTCAACGTCTATAGTGAGGGACGTCCCCTCCAAGTGATGCCCTTCGCTATACATTTCTGACGTTGGTCGCGGTTCTACAATGCCACTAGAGTTTCCCTGCCATCGTTGCTCTACTTCTAGTTGCTTGGTATCCCACCGCACGTCTGGTAGATGAAAACTGTAAAACATCTCCTGAATGAGTGTTGCTGTGTCCGTAGTTTGTTTCCTAACACGGTACATCATTGAGATTACTCCTCCTTCAAGCTTACAGCATGGTGCTCCAGGCCGGATCTGATACCGCCTTTTCTCTAGCTGGTCATCATTGAGCCACTTGTCCCTGGAGAAAAAGCTCAGCAACGGAAGCTTGCTTTGGAGTACACGGTGCAAATTGTTGTTGCACCTGTCTCAGAGCCATCGTCAGGCGATGACCGTCCTCCTCTATCTCCGTTGAATGTTGGGCTAGATCAGAAGGGACACCGCCAATATAGTCAAACTTCCCAACCGTCTCTAAGGGACTCGTGAATCGAGGCATCACTCAACAAGTCACGAGGGCGGTTCAAGTGATCCGATGCATCAAGGCCCGAGTTCCAGAGTTGGCAACAAGATGGATCTGAACGGGTCACCACCACATAAGCCTGCCTCGATGGCCGTCAATCTTAAAGACGCCCCTCCGCGTGCTCCAGGTTTTATGAGGCATATTGAAGACTTGGCTGCCTTGGTGATCATCCGCATTTTGGGGAAGTGAAACAAATCCTTGAGAAACCATCAGTGTGTTTCTGCTTCCTTGAATTTTACAGCACACTGGTTGACATCCCCACTGATGCAAGGACACGGAAGTTTTTTGTATGAACTGCAAGAGGCGATTGCTCAACGTTTTGACCTTCCTGTTATTTCGTTGGAGTTCCATCGCATCAGCTTCAACGACTATCTATTGATCCTACCGGATGAAGAGGCAGCAGTTCGTATCTATAGTGAGGGACGTCCCCTCCAAGTGATGCCCTTCGCTATACATTTCTGACGTTGGTCGCGGTTCTACAATGCTACCGGAGTTTCCTTGCTATCGTTGCTTTGCATCGAGTTGCTTGGTATCCCACCACACGTCTGGTAGATGAAAACTGTAAAACATCTCCTGAATGAGTGTTGCTGGGTCCGTAGTTTGTTTCCTGACACGGTACATCATTGAGATTACTCCTCCTTCAAGCTTACAGCATGGTGATCCAGGCCGGATCTGATTCCGCCTTTTCTCTAGCTGGTTGTCATTGAGCCACCTATCCCTAGAGAAGAAGCTCAGCAACAGAAACATGCTTTGGAGTACACGGTCCAAATTGTTGTTGCGCCTGTCCAAGAGCCATCATCAGGCGATGGCCGTCCTCCTCCATCTCCGATGAATGGTGGGCAAGATTAGAAAGGACGCCGCCGACGTAGTCAAACTTCCCAACCGTCTCCAAGAGACTCATGAATCGAGGCTCCACTCAACAAGTCACGAGGGCAGTTCAAGTGATCTGGTGCATTAAGGTGCTGGCCCGAGTTCCAGAGTTGGTAATAAGATGGATCTGAACGGGTCACCTCCACCCATGCCTGTCTCGATGGCCGTCAATCTTAATGATGCCCCACCGAATGCTCTAGGTTTTATGTGGCACATTGAAGACTTGGGCGCCCTGGTGATCGATTCACGTTTTGGGGAAGTGGAGCAAATGCCTAAGAAAGCGGTTGTCTGTTTCTACTACCTTTAGTTTCACAGCACACCGGTTGACGTCCCCACTGAGGCAACAACATGGAAATTCTTCGTATGAACTGCAGGAGGCGATTGCTCAATGTTTTGACCATCCGGTTATTTCGTTGGAGTTCCATCACATCAGCTTCAAATACTATCAATTGATCCTACCAAATGAAGAGGCAGCAGTTTGTGTCTATAGTGAGGGACGTCCCCTCCATGTGCCACCCTTCACTCTACATTTTCAACTTTGGTCTTGGTTCTACAAAGCAACCGGAGTTTCCCTGCCTTCGCTTGTCAGCATCGAGCTGCTATCTCGCGGCACACGCAAGGGAGATGAAAACTGATGAAGTTCTCCTGGATGAGTGGTGCTGGTCTGCAGTTTGCTTCCTGACACGGTGCATCGTGGGGATTACTCCTTCAAGCTTACAGCATGGTGCTCTAGGCTGGATCTGATCCCGTCTTTTCTCAAGCTGGTCATCGTTGAGCCACCTATCCCTGGAGAAGAAGCTCAGCAATAGAAGCATGCTTTCGAGTACAGGGTGCAAATTGTTACTGCACCTGTCCAAGAGCAATAGTCTGGTGATAACCGTCCTCCTCCATCTCCGACAAATGGTGGGCAAGATCAGAAGGGACGGCACCGACGTAGATGAAATTCCCAACCATCTTTAAGAGACTCGTGAATCGAGGCATCACTCAACAAGTGACAAGGGCGGTTCAGGTGATCTGGCGCATAAAGGTGCTGGCCCGAATTTCAAAGTTGGCAACAAGATGAATCTGAACGGGTCAACTCCACGCATGCCTACCTCGATGGCTGTCAATCTTAATGATGCCCCTCCGCATGCACCAGGTTTTATGCGGCACAATGAAGACTTGGCCGTCTTGGTGATCAATCCGTGTTTTGGGGAAGTGGAACAAATCCCTGAGAAACCGGCAGTCTGTTTCTGCTACCTTTAGTTTCACAGCACACCGGTTGACATCCCCACTGATGCAACGACATGGAACTTCTTTGTATGAACTGCAGGACGCGATTGCTCAATATTTTGACCTTCCTGTTATTTCATTGGAATTCCATCGCATCAGCTTCAACGACTATCTATTGAGCCTACCGGATGAAGAGGCAGCAGTACATGTCTACAGTGAGGGACGTCCCCTCCAAGTGACACCCTTCACTCTACATTTCCGATGTTGGTCGCGGTTCTAAAAAGCTACCGGAGTTTCCCTGCCATTGTTGGTCAGCAACGAGCTGCTTGGTATCCCGCCGCACGTATGAGAGATGGAAACTGTTGAACATCTCCTGGATGAGTGGTGCTGGATCTGCAGTTTGCTTCCTGACACGGTGCATCGTCTGGATTACTCCTCCTTCAAGCTTACAGCATGGAGCTCCAGGCTGGGTCTGATCTTGCCTTTTGTCAAGTTGGTCGTCGTTGAGCCACCTATCCCTGGAGAAAAAACTCAGCAACAGAAGAATGCTTTGGAGTACAGGGCAAAATGTTGTTGGACCTGTCCAAGAGCCATCGTCAGGCGATGACCATCCTCCTCCATCTCCAATGAATGGTGGGCAAGATCAAAAGGGATGCTGCCAACGTAGACGAACTTCCCAACCGTCTCCAAGAGTCTCGTAAATCGAGGCATCACTCAACAAGTCACGGGGGCGGTTCAACTGGTCCGGTGCATCAATGTGCAGGCCCGAGTTTCTAGAGTTGGCAACAAAATGGATCTAAACGGGTTACCTCCACGCATGCATGCCTCGATGGCCGTCAATCTTAATGGCGCCCCTCCGCTTGCTACAGGTTTTATGCGGCACATTGAAGACTTGGCCGCCCTGGTGATCAATCCACATTTTAGGGAAATGGAGCAAATCCTTGAGAAACCGACAGTCTGTTTCTTCTACCTTAAATTTCACAGCACACCGGATGGCATCCCCACTGAGGCAACGACATTGAAGTTCTTTGAATGAACAGCAGGAGGCGATTGCTCAACATTTTGACCTTTTAATAATTTCGTTGGAGTTCCACCACATTAGCTTCGACGACTATCTGTTGCTCCTACCAAATGAAGAGGCAACAGTTCGTGTCTACACTGAGGGACGTCCCCTCCATGTGTCGCACTTCACTCTACATTTCCGACATTGGTCGCGGTTCTACAAAGCTATCGGAGTTTCCCTACCTACACTGGTCAGCACCGAGTTGGTTGGTATCCCGCGGCATGCATGGGAGATGGAAACTGATGAACATCTCCAGGATGAGTGGTGCTGGTCCACAGTTTGCTTCCTGACACGGTGCATCGTGGGGATTACTCCTTCAAGCTTATAGCAATTTGCTCCTGGCTGGATCTGATCCCACCTTTTTTTAAGCTGGTCGTCATTGAGCCACCTGTCCTTAGAGAGGAAGCTCAGCAACAGAAGCATGCTTTGGAGTACATGATGCAAATTGTTGTTGCGCCTGTTCAAGAGCCATCGTCAGGCGATGTCTCCTCCATCTCCGACGAATGGTGGGCAAGGTCAAAAGGGCTGCCACCGACGTAGACGAACTTCCCAACCGTCTTCAAGAGACTCGTGAATCGAGGCATCACTCAACAACTCACGAGGGCGGTTCAAGTGATCTGGTGCATTATGGTGCTGGCCTGAGTTCCAGAGTTGGCAACAAGATAGATCTGAACGGGTCACCTCCACGTATGCCTGCCTCAATGGCCATCAATCTTAATGATGCCCCTCCGCATGCTCCAGGTTTTATGCGGCACATTGAAGACTTGGTCATCCTGGTGATCAATACGCATTTTGGGGAAGTGGAGCAAATCCTTGAGAAACCGGCAGTCTGTTTTTGCTACCTTTAGTATCACAGCACACCGGTTGACATCCCCACTAATGCAACGACATGGAAGTTCTTTGTATGAACTGCAGGAGGCGATAGCTCAATGTTTTGACCTTTCTGTTATTTCGTTGGAGTTCCATCGCATCAGCTTCAACGACTATCTATGGATCCTGCCGGATGAAGAGGCAGCAGTTGGTGTCTACATTGAGGGACGTCCCCTCCAAGTGACGCCCTTCAATCTACATTTCCGAATTGGTCGCGGTTCTACAAGGCTACCAGAGTTTCCCTGCCATCGCTGGTCAGCATCGAGATGCTTGGTATCCCACGTCAAAGAGATAGAAACTATTGAACATCTCCTCGATGAGTGGTGCTGGGTCCGCAGTTTGCTTCCTGACACGGTGCATCGTCGGGATTACTCCTCCTTCAAGCTTACAGCGTGGAGCTCCAGGCCGGATCTGATCTTGCCTTTTCTCAAGCTTGTCGTCGTTGAGCCGCCCATCCCTGGAGAAGAAGCTCAGCAACAGAAGCATGCTTTGGAGTACACAGGGCAAATTGTTGTTACACTTGTCCAAGAGCCATCATCAGGCGATAACCATCCTCCTCCATCTCCAATGAATGGTGGACAACATCAAAAGGGACGCTGGCGACGTAGACAGACTTCCCTGCCGTCTCCAAGAGACTCGTAAATCGAGGCATCACTCAACAAGTCACGAGGGCGGTTCAATTGATCCGGTGCATCAATGTGCAGGCCCAAGTTCTAGAGTTGGCAACAAAATGGATCTGAATGGTTCACCTCCACGCATGCCTGCCTTGATGGCCGTCAATCTTAATGACACCCCTCCGCTTGCTACAGGTTTTATGCAGCACATTGAAGACTTGGCCGCCTTGGTGATTAATCCACGTTTTGAGGAAGTGGAGCAAATCCCTAAGAAACCGAAAGTATGTTTCTTCTGCCTTGAATTTCACAGCACACCGGTTAACACCCCCACTGATGCAACGACATGGAACTTCTTTGCATGAACTGCAGGAGGTGATTGCTCAACATTTTGACCTTCTGATAATTTCGTTGGAGTTCCACCGCATTAGCTTCAACGGCTATCTGTTGATCCTACTGGATGAAGAGCCAACAGTTCGTGTCTACACTGTGGGACGTCCCCTCCATGTGTCGCCCTTCACTCAACATTTCCGACGTTGGTCGTGGTTCTACAAAGCTATCAGAGTTTCCCTACCTACACCGGTCAACATCGAGCTGGTTGGTATCCCGCGGCACGCATGGGAGATGGAAATTGATGAACATGTCCTGGAGGAGTGGTGCTGGTCCGCAGTTTGCTTCCTGACACGGTGCATCATGGGGATTACTTTTTTCAAGCTGTTCGTCATTGAGCCACCTGTCCTTAGAGAAGAAGCTCAGCAACAGAAGCATGCTTTGGAGTACACGATGCAAATTGTTGTTGCGCCTGTCCAAGAACCATTGTCAGGCGATGACCGTCCTCCTCCATCTCCGACGAATGGTGGGCAAGATCAATAGGGCCGCCGCCGATGTAGATGAACTTTCCAACCGTCTCCAAGAGACTCGTGAATCGTGGCATCACTCGACAAGTCATGAGGGCGGTTCAAGTGATCCGGTGCATCAAGGTGCAGACCCGAGTTTCAGGGCTGGAAACAAGATGAATCTGAACGGGTCACCTCTACGCATGCCTGCCTCGATGGCCGTCAATCTTAGTGACGCCCGTCCGCATGCTCCAGGTTTTGGACGGCACATTGAAGACTTGGCCACCCTGGTGATCAATCCGTGTTTCGGGGAAGTGGAGCAAATACCTGAGAAACTGGCAGTCTGTTTCTACTGTCTTGAATTTCACAGCACGTCTGTTGACATCCCCACTGATGCAACGACATAAAAGTTCTTTTTATGAACTACAGGAGGCGATTGCTCAATGTTTTGACCTTCCGGTTATTTCGTTGGAGTTCTCTCGCATCAGCTTCAACGACTATCTGTTGATCCTACGGATTCAAGAGGCAGCCGTTCGTGTCTATAGTGAGGGAATCCCCTCCATGTGCCGCCCTTCACTGTACATTTTTGATGTTCGGCGCGGTTCTACAAAGCTACAAGAGTTTCCCTACCTTCGCTGGTCAGCATGGAGCTGCTTGGTATCTCGCCACACACCTTGGAGATGGAAACTGCTGAACATCTCCTGGATGAGTGGTGTTTCGTCCGCAGTTTGCTTCCTGACACGGTGCATCGTCGGGATTACTCCTCCTTCAAGCTTACAACATGGTGCTCCATGCTGGATCTGATCCCGCCTTTTTGATCCTACAGATTGAAGAGGCAGCAGTTCGTATCTATAGTGAGGGAATCCCCTCCATGTGCCACCCTTCACTCTACATTTCTGATGTTTGTCGCGGTTCTACAAAGCTACAAGAGTTCCCTACCTTCACTGGTCAGCATCGAGATGCTTGGTATCTCGCCACACACCTTGGAGATGGAAACTGCGGAACATCTCCTGGATGAGTGGTGTTTCATCTGCAGTTTGCTTCCTGACACGGTGCATGGTCGGGATTACACCTCCTTCAAGCTTATAACATGGTGCTCCATGCTGGACCTGATCCCGCCTTTTATCAATCTGGTCATCATTGAGCCACCTATCCCTGGAGAAGAAGCTCAGTAATAGAAGTGTGCTTTGGAGTACACGGTGCAAACTATTGTTGCGCCTGTCCAAGAGCTATCATCAGGCGATGACTGTCCTCCTCCATCTCTGATGAATGGTGGGCAAGATTAGAAGCAACGCCGCCGATGTAGACGAACTTCCCAACCGTCTCCGAGAGTCTCGTGAATCGAGGCATCGCTCAACAAGTCACGAGGGCGATTCAAGTGATCTCGTGCATCAAGGTGCAGGCTCGAGTTCAAGAGTTGGCAACAAGATGGATCTGAAAGGGTCACCTCCATGCATACCTGTCGCGATGCCGTCAATCTTAATGATGCCCCTCCACATTCTCCAGGTTTTAGGTGGCACATTGGAGACTTGGCCGCCTTGGTGATCAATCCGTGTTTTGGAGAAGTGGAGCAAATCCCTGAGAAACGGGCAGTCTGTTTCTGCTGCCTTAAATTTCACAGCACACTCACTACCGGAATGCCCCTGTTTGCCGAGTGTCACTCACGGCATAGGCCGCTCGGCCTATCTTTTGACAGCAAAGAGACGTTTGCCGAGTGTTTTCTGTCGGGCACTCGTGCCCTTTAGACCCTCGGCAAAAAAAAGTAGACCGAACAGACAGAAAACAGTGACGAAGACTTTGCCGAGTGCCTGCATATGACACTCGGCAAACTCTTTTTGTTTGCCGAGTGCCAGGCTTACGACACTCGGCAAACACTTAATGTTTGCAGAGTACCAGAGTCGCGACACTCGGCAAACATTTAACTTTTGCCGAGTGTCTGGGTAAAAACACTCGGCAAAACCTTAGTATTTGCCGAGTGTTTTTACCTAGACACTCAGCAAAATCTGGGGCACTCGGCATAATATGTTTTCGAAATGTTAAAATCAGCTAAAATCACACATATATCACATCACAGACAGTTTATATAAACCACAAACATATAGATCACATAACAGGCAATTTATATAGCCAAAAAATATATAAATCACATCACAGGCACTTTATATAAACAAGTCTCACACAAAATACAATAAACATCTATCATATCAATTTGCTTCATACATAGTCCAATAGTTTCACATACTACGGCGTATGAGGTGATTGATTCGATGCCGCATGATTCAATACCGCCGATTAATTCTGTACAAAAGAGAAAAGATTGCATATATTAGACAAGATTTAAAGTAGAAACAAACAACTTAAAACATTCATACTCACAGGAGTAGTTGCAGGAGGAGGTGGAGGAGGAATTAGCTCCGGTGACAGAGGTTGACCCATCCTCTCGCTAAGACTTTGCATCCACTGAAACATATGCTCCATCCTCTGCCGCTCGGCCTCTTGTCTCTGCCGATCGGCCTCCATTCTCGTTGCCATCTCCTCCCTTAGCCTCCTCTCTTTTGTCAGCTCGGCCTACAATATTTCACCTCAATATTATAATACAAAGCAAAGGTATGTAAAAATCAAAGAACGACGAATAAAACATAAGTAACCTGGAGTGCCTCCATCCGAGA
Source organism: Zoysia pacifica (assembly GCA_001602315.1). Classification (NCBI taxonomy): domain Eukaryota; kingdom Viridiplantae; phylum Streptophyta; class Magnoliopsida; order Poales; family Poaceae; genus Zoysia; species Zoysia pacifica. Next base: position 22,080 of record BCLH01003667.1, read on the forward strand.
CTGTGCAGTGGCTGGTCGTGGGCGTATGACCGGGCTTAAACTCGTGCTCCTTGCTTGAATCTGAGAGAGAGTGGGAGTGGTGGCCGTGTCGAGTGTGCTGTCGCCAATCCAGTACCGCCCGTGCTTCTTGCCTCCTCCTACCCTCATGACTACTTCTCCATCAAGGTCCTGGGTGCTCGGATCGTACTCTTGCCCATGGACCTCTCTTGCCATCTCAGTGTACTCACTGAGGCGGCTGTGGACCGCATTGCTATACGCCAAGGGCGGGTCCTCCACATTGTACTCGACGTCAGACGTCGCCTTGCCTTTGTGGGCCAAAGCCCATGCCTTGAACTGGGAGCAAGGCTGGCCACCATGTGACGAGAACTACGAAAAAATAGCAAGATGAGTAGAAATTATGCAGAATTGAGTGTTATAATAAAGAAATAAATTCGCGTACCCATCTACCCGCGTATTCGTCGAGGCTTAGGTTGCCTTGATGGTGTGGTGCACCCTGACATCATCAAACAACGCTCCCGACAAGCGTTGTGCGTCTCTTTCCACTCGGTGGCACACCACTTATTCACCATCTCTTCCCAACACTGGATATGTTGGGCGCACCACCACGGAGGCACCTACATATCATTAAGTATATGACATATAAGAAGATCAAATTAAGCGTACTAAATCTCAGAAGAAAGCATTATTAATGTTTTATATTTACCTGCAGGTATTCTTTTCGGGTCATCGTCATGGTTCTTGCTTGAGTTTTGGTGATCTTCATGTCAGGGTACGTAGCATGATATGTTACAATGGCCTGGATGCGAGCCTCGTAATGCATGTTTTTGACGAGTTTGACAGAGGCCTTGTGAGCCACAGCAGCCGTCTTAGCCTCGTATCCGTCCTGGCATCTGAAAAAATTCTGCATATAGACGTGATGTATCCAGTCATTATTTAGCAATGTCAAATAAAAACTAAATGTAGTGCGAGAAATACTTACCCACAGCTCAGCCGTCACCCGCTCCGCCTTGTTGCGAAAGACCCTGCCATTCCGATCTGGTACATCGAGAAAGGCGATGTAGTGGTCCCATGTGTAGACCGGCTCATTCCCTCCGCCATACGCAACCAGGCCCGAAAAGTGTAGCTGCACAAAAGACCAAGGATGCCATTGACATGGCGTTTATGATCACCTGCAGCCACAAGCATCCAACCTCTGCCCAAGTGATTAAGATAAATCATTAGTTTCTATTGTGATTTTCAACATATCAAATGGAAAATAAATGACAACTTATTAAGTAACTTACCTAGCATCAATGGGCTGAATCAGAGGGCGTCTCTCACGAGGTATCGGTCGGGTCGGGAGGGTAGAGGGACCTCGCAACCAGACACCCGACGTTCTAAAGGAAGCTGAACCCACTATCGCCTCCTCCTGCTCCTCCTGCTCGTCATCTTGCTCCTGCTCCTCATCTTGCTCCTGCTCCTCATCCTGCTCGTGCTCCTCTTCCTGCTCCTCCTCCTCGGACGACGATAGAGGTACAGGCGACGATGGAGCTACAGGTGCCTTGCCTCTCCCTCGACCTCTACCTCCACCCTTTCCTTGACCCTTGCTGGATAACACATATACCATAATATTGCACCACTCTTCATGTTTCAAGGTCTTATGGGTCGCATCACTTGCACTTTCGAGTTGCCCTCGAAAAATGCTGAGGTTCGATTTGTCTTCGCTCGCATTGTAACGAGCGGTTGGATTATGCACGCTAGGAAGGTTGTCACAATAGTATTTTGTTGTGAAGTTTGACACCTCCTTCAGAATGTATGCCTCTGTGATGGAAGCTTCAATTTTACATTTATTTTTACATTTAGTTCGAAGAACCTTTTGACATCTCTCAATTGAATAGCACCAACGGCCCTGCACGTGTACCGCGAGCTGCCTCTTATGACCATCACCAGAGTCTACCTCCAGGAACCTAGATGATCCACATTTTGCATAGTACTTTGCTTTCGCGTGTTCTTTCCTAAATAAGATGCACCCCTTCGGACAAACATGTATCTGCTCATATGACATCTTAAGTGCACGAAAAATTTTCCGTGCCTCATATATGTTATTTGGCAGAATGTGATCTTCAGGAAGCATGCTGCCAAAAACTATCAACATAACATTGAACGCGTCTCGACTCAGGCTAAACTGGGACTTTACGCTATTAGGCGTCCAATGGCATCCAGTTGAGAAACCTTTGTCTGACCGTGAAGGGGTTTCTGTGCCGCAGTCAACATGTCGTAATACGCCTTTGCGGTTGCCTCTGGCTCCTCCTCCCTACCTCCATCAGCGAAGTGTGCTTCATGATAGTCATTTAATATGTCTTCTACCTTGCTATCAGCATCATAATCCTCGACACGTTATCTCACAACCTCGTCTCTCATACGATCGGCTTCACCATGGTAGATCCACAGAGTGTAATCTACCGTAAATCTATTCTTGCAAATATGTTTACCCGTGACCACCTTTGTTTGTTGACGCATGTTACCACATCTGCTGCAAGGACACCAACTGGCAGGTGCTCCTTTAACCTTGGCAAATGCTAGTTTTAGGAAAGCATCAGTCTTCTCAATCCATTCATCGGTCAACGAACCCTGACTTGAGCGGCCCGTGTACATCCACGCATGGTCGTCCATCCTCTAATATATCAGCGAGTGATATAAAAATTAATTGCATGTACACGATGTTTGTAATATCTAATAGGTGAAGATAGGTCTTAATCCCACCCGAGGATGCATAGATGAGGTTAGTTTCCATGCTCTACTTCTATCCGAGCCAGAATTTCGACAGCACCTCTCTACTATGACCAAAATATACGTCCTGCAAAGGAGATTGTATATCTGGTCACAACAGGGAGGTGATGCCGAAACTCTGTCTCAAATAGGAGTAGACCATGAAAACTAACCCCATCTACGCATTCTCGAACTGTCCAAAAAACGTGGATAATTCGAAACAGATAAGGTTATAAATATGCAAAGATCTGCATATTTCCAACCGTATCTGTTTCAAACAGGAGACGTCTAACTAGGTTACGTGAACTATGAACATGATACGAAAAAAAGACTTTTATGTCTTACCTTGCTATCATGCAAAGTGACAAGTCGAAGATGATGTAATTAAGTCTCTTCTGCAACAAAAAGAAAATAATAAAATCAATGTTGAGCATCTACA
>BCLH01003668.1:0-25440 GCA_001602315.1 Zoysia pacifica
ATTACAATTAATATATAATTATATATTATTATAGTTATGTAATATAACTATAATTATATAGTTATAATCTATATTGTATATTATATTATATTTATAATATATATAATACTATATATGTTATAATTATATATTATTATAGTTATGTAATATAATTATAATTATATAATAATTATAAACTATAATATATATTATATATATTATACTTATATATATTTATCTTACAGTTTCACAACTTCACAGCTGTTTTAAGCCAAACGGCTTTTAGCTTTCTCACAGCTCATATTTTACAGTAGCTTTTTCACAGCTCACAGCTGCTTTTTTACAGCTCACGGCTCAACCAAACACACTCTAAGGCCTCCATTGGAACAAAGAAAATTTCTCGTTTTCTATGTTTTTCTTATAAAATTGAACTAATTTTTGTGAAATTTTTGTGTGATTTATACCAAATTCCTACATTCCAAAGGAGAACTAAACATAATTCATATCCAAACAGGGTGCAAGTATTTTTACATACTCCGTATGAGTTTTTCTTTTAAAATAGCATTCTAACAACATAAGTTTTCTCTTGTATCAACAATTATTTAGGGCAAAATCACAATCTCCCTACCTATATACTATGGTGAGCAATAGAAACCTACAACGCACATGAGGTGGGACGATTTTGAACTAGGGTGAGCAATAGGTAGGTAGTTGTGCAAAGCAAAAAAGTTTGAATTTAGAGAGATTGAGGTGCCCAATATCTCTATAATTTTTAAGAGATACTTCCTCTATTCTAAAATTCATGTTAACGGTTAGTTCCAAAATTTTTAAGAATGAATTTAGTATAAAAGTCTATTATATTTAATTTGTATAGAAATTGACCAAAACTTCCATGTTAGCAATTTCCCATGACGAGCTCAATGACAGGGCCCAATATTGCCACAATATGTTCTTTGGAAACAACTTGCATAAAAGTGCTTTGTTACAAACTGACTCATTTCACCAATGCTATTTTGCCAACATAGTGGTAGTGCCTGTTTTGGTGCGTGACGCTACAGCCGCGGCTGCACCTACTATAGCAACAACTAAATTTGTGCCACCACAACTGTATATCTAGCTGCACAGAATATTGTATATCTAGCTGCACGGAATAGAGTTGTCTATTGCACACACTCCCCCCCCCCCCCCCCCCCCCCCCAGTATTTTGTTTTTTGTTTTCTCTGTTAACCAGGCTCCTGGATAGCCAATGGCCTAACATGTGATAGCTGTCTGAACTATCTTCCAAAATATCTTAGATTTTTCATAACAACTGAAAACGGATGTCTTATAATATTATTAGTACTACAGAAAGAACATTTTACATCGCCTTTTCAATTTTTTTTTTCAAATTCATCCTATATTAAAATAATTATTTGCTGAAGGTACCCAAGGAAAATTTTAATCTTAAATACTAGTTATCTGAATCTAAGAATGCTGTATAGATTGTGTATTAGGTGTCTAATAAATCGAAGGCAACCTCTGAGCAGAGTTAACAAAACTGTGAAAACTGGTCCGGGGGTTTTGGTGAAATTGGTCCGGTTCGGTTTCACCGGAAGACCGGTTTTTATTTTAAAAATTTAATTTTTTTGAAAATTTGAAAAATTTCAGAATTTTGAAAATCAGTAAAATCGAGAGGGTAAACCGGTGGGTTTCAAAATTTGAAACCTTATTTTGAAAACTAAAAACCGATTGATAAACCGATGAAACCGCTTGATAAACCAGAAAACCGACCAGTTTTCGATCAAATTTCATTCAAATTTTGATTTCTAAATTTGGAATAGTTTTTGATCGATTTTCACGATTTTCATGGTTTTCGTTAAACTGGTCTCAGTCGATTTTATCGGTGATGGTCTGCGCAGGTACATCCCGTTCGTGGCTGCGATGGTGGCCGAGGCGCGGCGGCGGGAGCGCGCGCTCAAGATCTTCCTGAGCGAGAGCGGGTCGTGGCACGGGATCACGCACCAGCATCCGGCCACGTTCGACACGCTCGCGATGGACCCGGAGCTGATGCGGTCCGTGGTCGCCGACCTCGACCTCTTCCTGAAGCGGAAGGAGCACTACCGCCGGATCGGCAAGGCGTGGAAGCGCGGATACCTGCTCTACGGCCCCCCCGGCACGGGCAAGTCCAGCATGGTGGCCGCCAAGGCCAACCACCTCCGCTTCAACTTATACGACCTCGACCTCTCCACGGTGCGCTCCAACTCCAACCTGCAGTGGCTGCTTACCACCATGTCCAACAAGTCGATCCTCGTTGTCGAGGACATCGACTGCTGCTTCAGCGCAAGAAGCCGGTGTGAACTCGAGGACGGCTATGATGAAGAACCACCACGTTACCCACTGCCCAAAGTCGACTTCGATTTACCGATGCAAGATACTAGATTTACTTACCATCTGATTGTTCTGTTCTTTCTTTTCGATGGGAAACGAAATTGCCAGTTACTTACCATCGAAGTGCTCCTGATCGTCATTGACTGATAGACTTCCTGTGATCCCTGTCGGGCTCTGATGAACAGGAACAAGGTATCACTCTGTCGGGTCTGCCAACGTCATCGACGGGCTGTGGTCGACGAGCGGCGAGGAGCGCATCATCGTCTTCACCACCAACGACAAGGACCGCCTCGACCCCGAGCTGCTCCGGCCGGGACACATGGACATGCACGTCCACATGGGGTACTGCTGCTGGGAGGCCTTCAAGACGCTGGCCAAGAACTACTTCCTCGTGGACGACCACCCGCTGTTCCCGGAGATCCAGGAGCTGCTTGCGGCGGTGGAAGTGACACCGGCCCAGGTGTCGGAGATGCTGCTGCGGAGCGAGGATGCCGGCGTCGCACTCCAGGGGCTCAGCGAGCTTTTGCATGGCAAGAAGCTTAGAAGAAGCGGCGGCATCGATATGTAGGCAAGAAAAGAAATGCTAGTCTATCTTATCAGCGTGTGGCGATGATCTAGTTTCCCTCGTACGTAGTTTATGTTTGCTCAAATCTTCATCTCTGTAGATTTGTGTTCAGGCTTGTTGTGCGCTGCTTTCATTTTGCCATCTTTCTTTATTGACTTTGCACGCTCTTAGAGCATCTTCAACAGTTGTCTCAAAAAATCATCTAAAAAAATATTTTTTTTGTCAAAGGAAAAATTTTTAGATCTATTTTAATCATCTCTTCCAACAACTCCGATGTTTAAAAAAGTTATTGAAGGAGGTTTTTTACACTTTTTTTTTATAATTTGATTTTAAAAGAGTTAATAGGTAGCTTTTGAAGATCCTCTTACATCGGTGTCTAGAAAGCGCAAGCTCACTTCGGGCGTTCGGTAAACATGGTAAATCAGGTCGGATATTTTAGGTTTTAAAAAAATCGGGTTTCAAGATTTGCTCCCCGAAACATAATCAGAAATTTCGGGTCAGATTTCAGTTAACCCATTTTACCCGATTAGAAGTCAAGAAACATTAGACTTAGAACAAACAAAGACAAACGGGTTGAAGCAATTAAACAAATGCAAAGGAATTGAAGCAGCTTGTAGTTGCCACTGTCCAATGCATGGCCAGGAACAGTCGTCGATCGAGTTCAGCTGTGCATCATGCCTGCGCGATGCCCTACATGATCCTGACGAACACGGACGAGGGCTGGTGTCCGTGAACGTTTCCTCCGCCTTACGCCGACGATTATTCACAACGCGGTATGATGGTCATTTTTTTATTTTTAAAAATCACATTTAGCCATTCATCTTATTCATTTTTTTTATAAATATACTCCCTCCATTTTTAAACTTATGTTGTCATTGACTTCTATAATTCAGCTTATTTAAAAAATTTGCTCGAGTGTGTAAAATTTTAAATAGTGATTCAAATAACTCAAATGATAAATCAAATTATATCAAAATATATAAAATTTACTAAAAAATTTAATAAGACGAATGATCAAAGTTGAATATAAAAGTCAATTATGACATCAATTAAAGAAAAAATTAAAGAAAAAAGAGAGTAGAATCGAATACTTATTTAACTACTAAAACAGTGTACAATAAAATAGGAATTTTTAATAATTTTTTGAAAAGATAAATGGTCAAACATGAATTCTAAAAGGTAAAAAAAACTTAGAATTGGATGGAGGGAGTGCTTAGGTAGACCATCAGTTGGCAATTACCGAGAGCCGTTTTGGCAAAGCTCCACGGAGTTGATTTTCAGCTAGAATAAGAGAAGTTGTGGCAGATGCAATTTTTCAAAAAAAAAATAATTATTGGAAGTGATTCTTTAAAATAAAATAAGATAGCTTGTTCTGATTCTGTGTAGTAATCCTCTGCCCTAATTCCAGGAGTTTGGAGTATCTAGGAGCCAAAAAAATCACTCCTTATCAAGAAAATCACTTCTCACGGAGACTTCCAAAGAAACTCTGACAAAGAGGCTCTAAAATGTTCAGGGTTTGGGTGGATCTTTTCCTTTGGGGTGACTTGTTCTATTATTTTTTAAATGTGAATTTCTAAAATGTTCAGTTCATAGTTGGAATTTTGAAAATGGATAAGCTTATCGAAGGGTGATGTAAAGGGTTTGTAAGAGAAGGACGCATTGTACTGAAAAATTGAGAACCTGTTACAGCTTGCAGCTAGAATCAACAAGGAGAACCAGCAGTGGAGAAGCACCACGAAACAGCAGCAAACTGAAGGAAATAAAAATGCACACGAGAACAAATGAAAGGCACCACCTAAATTGATACTGAAGAAGATACTAGTACATCGCATCCTCCTTGTCCTCTGCTTCTTCCATTGTCGTTCGTCTCTTCTCCTGGAGGAACTCGATAAGCACCCGGAGCGCAACCTCGACGTCCTCGCTCCGCAGCAGCATCTCCGACACCTCGGCCGGCGTCACCTCCACCTGCGAGAGCAGCGCCTGAATCTCCGGGAACAGCGCGTGGTCGTCGACGCGGAAGTAATTCCGAGCCAGCGTCTTGAACGCCTCCCAATCGCAGTAGACCATGTGGACGTGCATGTCCATGCGGCCCGGCCGGAGCAGCGCCGGGTCGAGGCGGTCCTTGTAGTTCGTGGTGAACACGATCACGCGCTCTTCGCCTGTCGTGGACCACAGCCCGTCGATGAAGTTGAGCAGCCCGGAGAGGGTGATGCCCTGCGTCGAGGATGATTTGGGGCCGTACGACGAGTGCAACATCGCGGACCTTGACATCATCAAAGCCTGCATTTGCACCCGCCCCCTCAAAGATGCTGATGTGCGGTGCGCCGGGACCGGTGGAGCTCCTCCGTAAATGTAGCCGGATGGGTTGTTGCCGGAGTCGAGGCCGTCGTTCGGCTCTGCCGTCTTGCCGTCTTTGTCATCTTCCCTCGACAAGGCGTCGAAGCAGCAGTCGATGTCCTCGATGACGAGGATCGACTTGTTGGGCATCGCGATGAGCAACGCCTGCAGCACGCTGTTGAACTGCACCATGGAGAGGTCGAGGTCGTAGAGGCCGAACCGGAGGTAGTTCGCCATGGCGGCGACGAGAGTGGACTTGCCGGTGCCGGGCGGGCCGTAGAGCAGGTACCCGCGCTTCCACGCCTTGCCGATCCGCCGGTAGTAGTCCTTGCGCTTAAGGAACCGGTCGAGGTCGGCGATGACGGACTGCTTGAGCTCCGGGTCCATGGCGAGCGTGTCGAACGTGGCCGGGTGGTGGTGGTTGATGCCGCGCCACGATGGCCCCTCGTTCATGTAGATCCTAAGCGGCTGGTCCCTCCGCTGCAGCTCCTCCGCCGTGGCCATGACGAAGGGCACGTACCGCTCCAACGCCATGTCCGTGTGCTCGGCGTCGAAGCTGAGCTCTAGGGACTCTCCTCCTCCAGCGCCGCCCTTCCTCTTCATCTTCTTGCTGTCCTCGCCGGCTGTCTCGACTGACGTCCACGTGAACTCGACGCCGTCGAAGGTGTCGGTGGTGGAGGCCCCGGCCTCCATATGCAGCTGCGTGCTCCAGCTGCTGCTGCTGGTGCTGCTTCCGTCGTTGCTGTACGAGTACGAGCCGGTGAGGCAGAGGCGGCTCATGGCGCGCGGGTCGACCCTGGAGGCCAGGTACGTCCGCGCCGAGTCGAAGAGGCGGTTCTCGCCGTGGCCCGTGTCGTACTGCTGCTGGATGACGATGGTGTGGCGCTGCCGCTCCTTCTGCGTCTCGTCGCCGCCGAAGCGGGCGCGCACGAGCGCCGCGGCCCAGCGCACCGCGAAGCGCAGCTCGTCCGGCAGCAGCTCCCGCGCCATGCTCCGCGCCAGCACGGCGTACGCCGTCACCGAGGCCGCCGTCGCCAGCGCCTTCTTGTACGCGTCGAGAACCGTCCGCACCTGTGGCGGCGGCGCCGCCGCGGCCACGGTCAGTGGCAAGCGATCCATGCTGCCGCGGGAGCGCCTGGTGCTGTGCTGTGCTCTGATCTGATCTGCAGGCGACTCTTTAACAGCTCTTAACGGCGTAGCTTCTTTAAGGCCATGGCCGGGACCTTACAAGTTCCATTGTCTTTTAAGAGTCGGCAGGATCATGTCACTATAAACGAGGCGGCGTGATGCTTACTTGGCGCAAAAATGGTGGATGCAACTTGAGCAACACAGCATGGAATAAGCAAAGATCGATGCCCCCGAGGCACCGAACTTTGGTTGCATCTGGTTCAGAATTGGTTATTGTGGATTTGAGGATTGCCGTCGTCCTTAGGGATAGTTCATAGTTCCAAGCGGTCACAGCCTAAACACCAATGATATCTTTAGTATGGACATCTACATCACAGTTGTATTATTTGATCATACATAAAAAATATACTCTCTCGTTTCTAAATTGTTGTCGCAGTTGACTTCTAACATTAATTTTGATTTTTTTATTAAATTTTTTTTAAATATATAAAATTATAAATTGTTAATCAAATAAATTTAATAATAAAATAAATAGTCAAAGTTGATATCAGAAGTTAATGAGCGACAATAATTTAGGAACGGATGGAGTTGTTAAGAGTTGTATACGTTGTGTATCCGTTAGTGGCTAGGAATACGGGAGTATGACCACGTTCTGTAAGTGCACGATGACCACGCTCTCGCTGCGCCGTTGAGCCGTTGGCGTGTACGCGTATGTAGGCATGCTCGACCGATTCTCTAGCTCACTATGGTAACTAACTCACTCTCAGTATGTAACAAACAGAGATCCCAGAGGGATCCTTGCGCCTGACAATCACATTATCTTTCAGGAGTATGACACTAACATAACACTGTACATATATAGATACACTAGACCTATAATTATACACATGCTACATGTTCTTCTTGACATCACGAAGATCCAAGGTTTCCGCAGCTAATACAATGAGCGTTGCATTCCCTTTGTGACTTCTCGTGTTATCAGGACCAACATAAAGCACCGATGGAATGATCGCGTTGGAAATATTGGTGGCTCTGCAGTACGAGGATGCTGGAAATCTTCATATCGTTTTTTTTTAACTATTAGTCTGAGTGTTGGACAGGTTTTCTTCAATGGAGTATGAGAAAAGCAATATGATGTATTCATGCTCAAAAAACATAACACAATTTCTATGATATTAGTATAACAACTTGTATTAATATAAACTGAGCTATAAAAAAAATAAATTTACATAGTACTTACTCCAATTTAATTTTTGCACAATGCCTTTTTGATTTGAATGAAATCAAAATTAATCTCAACCGAATAAATAAAGGGGTCAGTCTGCATCACAGGGGCTTTATCGCCAGCTCATATCTTAGTAGATTCTAATGATGGCGTTTAAACAGGTTAAAAAACAAAAGTATTGTAGCTGTATATATCTGCTAATTTCTCTCTCTCATGTTTAGGATTTAATGAAGTGTGACACTGTAGAGATAGGGAGATGACAGCAGTTTAAATCGCCACTACAGGTGTTGGAGTCGTCATTCACCGCTGCGCGAAGGTTAGGGTCCTCGACAGAGACAATGACGTGTCGACCCTGTGGGAGTTGGAGTCATCGTGCAGCCTTGTGTGGATGTACGGCGGTGGGGAGGAGTCTAACATAAATCAAATTTTGAAATGGACGGAGATGGATGAATCTACTGCTCTTTCCATTAGAGATAAAATTTTAGAGATAGAATGTGTGACACCAAAATTACAGATAAAATTTGTTTTAAAAAAATGGGATAGACAACTCTACAAACTTTTATATTAGGAGAGATAATCTTCGTATTGTTTGGAGTTAGGAGAATGACATGAATGGCTACATCTTTGTGGTAGAACCACCTCAAAATACTGGACGGCTCGCTCAGTATCGATCTTGGGTGATATTGAACAACAATACCCAAATAATATAACACGAGTGATATTATAAAATATAGAAACCGCTTAAAGTCTTATAATAAGTTCAAGTTCTTATAAGGAAGGAGTTGAAAACAGAGTTTTTAAAACGGTGTGAAAGCGAATACAGACACACACGACGGTTTTTTTATTCTGAGACATATTTCGCCCTAAGACATGCTTCACTCCTCGCGATTGGAGTTTGGTGAGGAGGGAACCAGTTCACAGGAACAGTTTGCAGGAGCCTCACTTTTCCATACTCTTTGGTTGTAACAGCTACACCAGCTACCCGCAGGAAGAGCTACACACAACAAAAAGAGAAAACAACAAACCGTGAGTACTAATTACTCAGCAAGACTTACTCGTCAAAATTGGCGAACTACAACCGACTCCTAAGCATGAGAGGCTGACTCAGAGGGATGACCATTTGCATAAAACATAGCACTATCAATAGATCCTTACTTTCAACTTTTAGCGGTAATTTAAGTTCATGAAAATATAGATTTAATTTGCACTATAAACTAAAACAAGCATGGTTGCCAAGCAATTACTTATAACTAAGCAAACAAATCATGTTATTATTATTATTAGTCCAGTTGTTACTACAACATAACGCAGTGAACAAACGGTACTCGTTACTGTGAGGGGCAGCGATTATAATCGATTTAAACCAGCTGAGAAAACCTAAGTAGCATGACGTACGCACACTCCTGAGAAGTCACGTACCGCAACCTTTCACGTCGATATCATAGAGGCGGGTCCGGTTCTCATCCGTTCCGAGTACATGTCCTCCACACGATACCACGCTTCGAGGCTATCTGTGGTTAGCCCGTGTACCCTCCCAATATCATCACTAAAAAAAGAGTGGGTTGTTGTCCAACCACTACAATAGTCAAGTTACATCGGTTTACTAGGCCCATTACATTACACTAGCATACTCTTGGTACGTTCAAACTTGCTCAACAGGACCACACTCGAATCGGTCCTTAACCGATAAAGACAGAACTACCACACTCCGGCCACGAGTCCACACAGGAAACATGCCTCTGTGCCCTCCTATTCCCTACCCGATCTCTGGTTTAAAAATTGTGATAAGGAGACCGGGGTAACAGCCTATATCTCACGAGTGAGGTTTTTCATTCACTCGACTTTTACCGTCAAAGGGAACTTAGCCTAGCTCTACATCGAGTTACCTATACAAATATACACTAAACATGAGTAATTAGCACTATCATGCATTCTATGGTTTTCAAACAATTTCTACGACGTAACGCGCAGTACAATAAGTATACAGTACATAGTGATAAATTAAAAGAGTTTAAAATATAGTAAATGCACCGGGGCTTGTCTTCGATTTGTTGAGGGTTAGCGCAAACAAGAGAATGATATTCAGTGGCAGACGACTCTAGAGCAACTAGAATAAGTTGCTGGCCTTCTCCAACTATTCTTAAATGTATGAGGTACTTACTTTAATTAACAGAGCTACTTCTAGGGCTGAAATGCAATTTTGAAAGTTTTAAAATATTCTACATATTTCAAGGATTACAACGGTATATTATTTGTAATTTTTGGAGCTAAGATGAATTTTCTCTGATTTTTGAAACATAATACTAATTTTTGGACAATTAATAATTGATTTCGCAAAATAGATAACAATTTTCGGCCTACTGGGCCGCACTCGCGTACCATTGGCCCACGGAAAACTGGGCCACTTCGGCCTGGCCGGCTTGGCCAGATGGGCTGCGAAACGCCGGTCCAGTAGCGCAGCCACAGAAGGCCCGCGCTGGCGCGCGGCCGGGGCACAGCTCAGGCACAGAGCGCCAGGGCGCGGCGCGCAGGTAGCCGGCCATGGTGGCCTAGCCGGTGCGCGGCTCGCCGGAATATCGCTGCCGGCGGCCAGGCGTAGGGTGGCGAGCACCAAAACGACTCTTGGTTTGATGGCAACCTGGTGGTGGTGTCGGAGGGGCGAGTCCCTCACCGGAGCAGGCAGTCAGCGACGAGCGGCAGCGGGACGAAGTTCGTCCATGCCGTACGGGCTCTACGGTGGATGAAACTTTGAACAGCTTTCTTCTACAGCTTCACGGAAGCGAGTAGAAGCCCGGCGCCAAGGTTGTCATCGACGAAGAGGGGCGGAAGTGGGTTGGCGACGTGGAGCACTTCGAGTTCCGACAACGGCCGCGGCAACTTTAAAAAATCCGAGCACACATGGCCACGAAATAGGTCGATTAACTGGTATGCAAGATGCTCCAGGTAGAGAGGAAACTAAAATCAGAGAAAAATAGAAGATTCTCACCGGATTCCCACGGATTTGGCCGGAGTTCGGCCGGCTGCTCCCAAGACTCAAAAATTGGGGAAACTTCGAAATCCACTCATTCCAGAGAGGGAGAATGAAAACTGGTGCGCGAGGGAGCTCGAGCGGAGGGAGCAGCTGCTTGTGAGGTCTAAGGGCCGGATCGGCTTGGAGGAGGAGGTTCTCGGGTGGCGGCATCATGCGTGACCAGGAGAGAGTGGAATGAGGGAGAGAGGAGAGCGAGGCCGGAGTACTACTTCGTGCAGTGAATAGAGCAGGACATGTCAAGGAGAGCGAGGCGTCCATGCACGAGGAAGGCGCGGGGAGCTCGGCACCTGTACGGCTGCGCTGGCAGCCGGAGGTAGGAGGAGAGGCAGCAGTGAGGCTGACAGGCAGGGCCCACTCTCCTTTTTATTTTTCTGAATTTCTCCGATTTCCAGAACTGTTCTCTGCTTTTTAATCCGAATTGCATACTTTCCGAGCTCTAAAAATTTTGAAATTTTGCAGGACGGTAACTCTTTTGAAAAATCAAAATAGATAAAATGTTATTAAATTTCAAAGACAGGCAACCTTTTAGAGAATAATAATTTATTTAGAGCCTTTAAACCTGAAATAAAATTTTAAGGAAACCTCAAAAATTCAAGTAGTTATAAGAGCTTTCAGAAGAGAATTTTTGTTTCCATTAAAACTTTTGAACTCACATTTTTAAATACAAACTAATTTCTGAAACTGGCTCGAATTTGGTTTTAAATTTGGTTGAGCTCGGATTCCAGGACTTCAAACATAAACAAGGTAGCTTATCTATTTCTAACACACGAAGTGTTACAATCTTCAGAAAACAAAAGTTTAACGTGAAAAAACATGGAGGAAAAGTCAGGACACCGTTTTATTTTATCAACTGATGGTGTCACTGCCACATCATATTCATCTTCCATGACGACAAATCCCCAACCACATAGATACACACACTAACATTATATTTCGACTTCATCATTATGACGAAGACAGTCTGGTGATTCGCAGCTCATTCCGATCGTGTTCAGTGACAGGTCCTCTGCTCGATCTCGACGGGCAAGCCGTGCAGCGGCGACGGCATGGGGTCCCTGGCGAAGGTGTCCTTCTTGCAACAGAGCCTCCACTGGAACCGCCGCACCAGGTGGTGCATCGTCACGAGCGTCTCGATCCTGGCGAACTCCATGCCCACGCAGATCCTCGGCCCGCCGCCGAACGCCACGAACGAGAACGGCGGCGCCTTCGCCTTCGCCGTCGTCGCCGCTGCCGATGGCTGGTGGCTCTCGAACCGGGACGGGTCGAACTTGGCCGGGTCCGGGAAGATGGCGGCGTCCGTGTGCGTGACGGGGGCCGTCCAGAACACCTGCCAGCCTGCGGGGATGGTGTAGCCGCCGAACTCGATGTCCTTGACTGCGGTCCTGAAGTTGCCGAAGATGGGCGGCACCAGGCGCAGGGTCTCCAGCGCGACGCGCCACGTGAACTTCATCTTTGCCAGGTCGTCCCATGTCAGGGCCTCGCCTTTGTTCTTGCTCTTGGCGATCTCGTCGTGCTCTGCGACGTGCATATGGTGGTGGGCATGACAGCGGCGCGTGGTCAGAGCAGTTATTCTTGTGAAATGAAGGGAGTGCATTTTTTGGCGGATAGTTTATTACTCCTACCTTGGACCATGGCGGCGAGGGTGTCCGGGTCGTTGGCGAGGTGGCGGACCATGAACGTTATGAGGATGGACGACGTGTCGTGGCCGGCGACGAGGGCGACCATGGAGGTGTCCACGATCTCCTCCTCGCTCAGCAGCCGCGCGCCGCTGTCATCGGTCATGCTTAGCAGGCACGCGATGAGGTCGCTGCTCCGCGTGGCCTCGCCGCGCTCCAGCTTGGCCTCCGTCTCCCTCGTGATCCGGGTGAGCAGCCTCCGCGCCCTCGCGCTGGCCTTAAGGCTCCGGCTGAACGCCGTGAACGGCAAGTTCACGGGCACGGACCACATGCCCTCCATGATGCCCGCGAAGTCGTTGGCCAGGGCGTCGCGCAGCGCGCCGCGCTCGAGGCCGAAGAGGAGAGGCGAGATGATGTCGAACGTGAGCCGCTTCATTAGCGGCATGACCGTGACGGTCGCGCGGCCGGACCAGCACTCGTCGACGTGGCGCCGCACCTCGCCGTCGATCTTGCCGACGTACATGCGCAGCATGTCCGGCTTCAGAAACTCGACCAGCGCGCCGCGGATGCGCTTGTGGTCCGCGCCGCAGAGGTCCAGGATGCTCCGCTCCCCGAGGATCCGCTGCACGGACCGGGGCTGCCGCATCGCCAGCGCGTCGCTGAAGAAGACGAACTTGTTGGCCGCCGGCCCCGTGACGAGCACCGTCGGCGTGCCGAACAGCGACAGCTTCGACACTGGGCCGTACCGGTCGACCTGGTCCTTGATCCACCGCTCCGCGGTGTTGTTGCGCATGGCGCGGAGGAGGCCGAGGCTCTGGCCGATCACCGGCACGCCGAGGGAGCCCGGGGGCAAGCGGGCCGCCGGCCGTGGATTCTTGGCTCTCGTGACGAGATGGAGGATGACAGGTAGGGCGATGGCGACGAGCGCGAGGAGAAGGGAGAAGTCCATTGGTGGCGAACGAGCTAATGCTTTGCTCCACACTCCTTCACTGCTCCTATATACTCGTGGTAGTCGCATGTTGTTCCATAGCCATGGTTTTGTTATTCTCTCTCGATCTTGCTTGGTTGGACAAATGGAACTTCGAGGTCGTGAAACTAAGAATATCGCGTGGCCTGGGAACCTCCGAGATTCCTCGGAAGGAGCCAACAGCGTTTGTGGCAGAGCCATCTATATTATCAGTATCTACTTGTTGGAAGTTGGCTGGGTTGCAAGACTGCCATTACAAACTAGTCATGAGTACCTTCACTAACAATATACGCATCTCCTTGTTCTTGGACTTCCAATCGTAACACAAGGTGCCTTATTGATGCTTCAACTCATATAAATGCACTCTGTATATACCTATTCATGTTTTGTTCCTTCCTAAGATTAATAATAATATATACTACTCTGTTCTGAAATTACTATCATAGGCTAGCTCAAATTTGAACTACCTGCAACAACAGTTTTAGAAAGGAGTGAGTATACACTACTACCATAATGAACCTATCGTCAACACACAGTCCATGAATGATGGCTAACTCACTAACCAAGTGTTTGATTAGGCGTGGTTCCTGCAATATGCTAATATAGATATTGAAGTTGATGGAGAAGAAATTAAAAGACTGCACCTATTTACTTTTTATTGCATTCTAGCTCTGAGCATGTGAATTAAGAAGTGAAAATTGTGTAATGCATAGGAAACAAGAAGGATGCAGATAAAAATGTATTAGTAAGAGAATAAAATATATTGAGAAGTGAGAACAATAATTGTTTATGAATAAAATTTGAATCTAGATGACAATTAAAAGTAAACGAAAGGATTAGTAGTTTATAAACAATCACATTAGTAATGACAAAGAGATGTAGCAACCTAATTGTCACACAAATATGTGGATCACAATATGCAGGGACTTGCTATTTATTGTAATTAGCAATAAATGTTGTAAAATTACTATACAATACAAAATATGGTAACAACCAAAAAAATTAATTGCACAACATGCCTAATACACAAAATATGTATCAAACCAACATGAAAATTACTATATAATCCATGTCTGTATTGATCCACAAAATAACAACACTTTAAAATACTAGTACACGCATACACACATTTACTTATCATCAAACAAGTTTAGTCTCAGACACATACAAACCATAGAAAGAACTTCAACATAGAATTCTTCCAAGCATAATGTCATAATACAAGGTACAACTATATATGTTTTTATTTAATCCATGATGTCTTGGCTATGCTTTTCAATTAATATTTTTTAGTGCCATCAATGTCCACGATATCCATACTTGGCATAGCTGACATGCTTGGTGCCACTGATGAGCTTGCATCAATGGTTGAATAGAAGGGCATGGTCATATCCATATCGGGACAAAGTGCACTTAGTTCAATAGAAAAGTCTTCTGGCTCTACGAGAAATTGCATGGAAGTAGGAAGGTCCATGGTGCTTTGATCAGTGTTTGTGTCAGTTGTAGCTTCTTCGTATGATGGCATATTCACATCCATATTCTTCGAGCTCTTGTGGAACACTTTGCAAATCACCCAATCCTACACATAGTTCAAACCACCAAATAAGGTTTAAACTAGGATAAGCTATTTGAGATCTAGAGAAAGTAGCCAACATATAAGAAAGTCCATCTGATACTACCTTGGAGATGTTGGAGCTAGTTGAGGGGCAGCCAAGCTTGCTGCTTCCTTCAAGTCGGTACTCATGCATGATCCACTCTGTCTTCTCACCCCTTGGAGCCCTACCAGTGTAGAACACAAGTGTTTTCTTCATACCAACAACAGCCGGCATCATGGATGATGCTTGATAGATCTCTTTGTCTTTGCCTGTGGCCTTCCAAAAGCCAGCATTCGTGGCCCGATTTATCCTCTCCCCTTTCTGATACTTGTGGTCCTTTAGGCAATAAAAGTACCACTCTTTTTCCCCCATCTTTGCCTTCCCTATACCATGATTTCAGGCTCAATTAATTCACAAATCACTGACATACATATACACATCGATCAAATAAGCAATATATTAATAAGAGTGCTTACTTGGTAGTTCCCATGGCTCAGAGTTATTGATATCTGCCTCTGCAATGGCAACTGCCGTAAAGTTGCTATTGAGCACCTTGGGCATGAGGTAGAAGGTGATGATTTCCTCATCAGATGGGTGGAACCTAAATCCAGGAGGAAGATTCAGGCCGGCATCATCAACAGTGCCTCTTATCCCCTCATATTTGTGATCTCCCATGCTCCTCCAATCCTTAAATCACCAAGAGTACCAACAACATAAGCAAGTGGTTGTATTAAGAAATATGGAATACGGAGTCGGAGTGAAACAGACTTACACTCAAATATCTGAAGGATATCCAAGAGGAATGAAGGTGAGCGAGGCAATCGAACACTGAAGGAAGAGGATTAAATAGCCGAGAAACATGTTTTCAAAAGTAACTTTCTAGAGAAGACTCCGCCTTTTTTCGGGTGTTGTCCGTTTCCACTTTCCATGGCGGCATACCTTTTCCCATTGTTTCATGCCAGGCCTCATGCTGCATGGTCGCTTTAGCCCGTAAGAACAGCAATAGATGGCGAGATGTTGCACGGTACCTTTCTTTGACCCTCCGCGTCTCTATCTCTATCTCTATCTTCCTCCCTCCTCTCTCTCTCTCCCCCTCCCTAGGGTTAACAAAACCAGTGAAAACTGCTCAATTTTCATGAAAACCAGTGAAACTGGTCTGGCTCGATTTCACTGGACGTCTGGTTTTTGCCCAAAACTGAAACCGTGCACTATAGAAAAAAGTGTAAACCGACCGGTTTCTCTAGCTAGACGGTCAGTTTTCTGCATTGGTGAAAATCGGTCAATTTAGGGGTTTTTAAATCTTGCCCCGTTACACATTCTTTTTGTGCCCTTGATGGTGATATCTGTGGATGTAAATATGCTACTCCCTCCGTCTCGTTTTATAAGCCGTTTTGGAACTGGGCAAGAGAATTAAGAAAATAGAAAAGGTGGGATGTTCTGAAAACGAGGAGAGAGATAGAGTGGAAATGTATTGAGAAAAGAAAGAGAAGTGAGAATGACTTATAATTTGAGAAAACTTGAGGAGCATAGAATGACTTATAACTTGGTACGGAGGGAGTAATAACATTCATGCATGGCTTCCTTATAGTACTTAGTTGTGTCTCGTTTGCATGTATGCAACTCTTTCAACATATCCACTCATGAAAAAGTTGGTAGAAGAGTCACATAAATATTGCGCCATTGAGGAAAATGGCTAGAGATGACTCGTCATGGTCAATGCCAAATCTGGTTGCGCTTGCTCTATTAGTTTGAAGCAAAGAGAATGTGTCGACAATGTATTGGTATATATCATGTTTGTTGATGTGTATGTTGATATCATAAATCTATCTATTAAATCAGACCAAGCCTTTCGATTGTGCAAAAGGAAGTAAAAAACAAATGCAAAGTGATGATAGATTTAGAATATATGAATGACACATATATATATCCAATAAGATTTGCTAGAGCATTACCAATGGCGGAACCCTCAAAACTATGAGCTGTTAGCCAGTTACTGAGTAAAACAAGGGGCGGGTATATTTTTTTTTCTTACTTTTTGCAGGAACATATGAATTTTTTACCTTCTAAATTATTTTTTCCAAGAATAGATGGATTGAAGCTATGTCAAATTACATTCATTAGCATTGTGCAAATGCATTTAAGCATGTATGCCAACAAACATTGTGTGTAACTCACATCGCGCACTCACTTTTATTTAGACATAAGTGGCATGTACATATAGATTTGATCTTTAGAAATATGTATTTTCATTGTCATAAAGGAAGGCCAACCCTTTCTCTAGAAACACTCACATTGTATGTCATGTCCATGTCAACCCCATATAGAGTTTTAGAATGCATGAAACACTCACCTTGTGGTAATGTTAATTATTATATGGTGGAGGAAATTAAATAAAAAACAATTAATTGACTAGAAAACTATGTGAGGATCAAGGACTACTGATTAAGATAAGGGGTTGAATCGGTGACCCAAAATTGATTAATTCAAATTGGGTCAGTGTAAGTGTTGAAACTTATATTAAAAAACACTATAACAACCATTATAATGGTTCTAGAGCTGAACTTATTCCTCCATCATGATAGTTTCTTGTGGCCTCTTTGTATCCTACAAGGACTCCACTTGAGATCTAGTCCCAAAACTGGACTCCATCTCAAAACTCATTTTACCTTTTGGTGACATGGATCATATCCTATGATGATCCTATCGAAGCTAGAATTTCCTATCTTCTCATTTCTAACTTATTTTGAACTTTGATATCTTTGTCCCTCGGCTTCTCCAATACCACACCTATACTTGAGAGATTGGCATGAGCATCAAACTCATGCCTAACATCAAGACATATGATTTCATCAAGTAAATAGCTCATTCTTAATCTTTATCGACTCCACGATGCAATATCCACAAGAATCCTTAGTCAACATATTTAAGTCACCATCCATTTACTAAAACAACCAATACTTGAGGTATGTGACAGCTAGATGGAATACATTATGAACTCACAAGTTATATTCATACCTTATGTTTCCAACTCCAATGGTTATGAAGCTAACAAACTATAATATAAAAAGAATCGAGGATGGAGTGGCACCATAACCATGTAGCTAATGACCCCCCCCCCCCACCACAGACACACACAAGCACTTTTTACTGAATAAAGTTTAGTGAAATGTCTTGGTAATTCTCAGCGATATCAACTATACTCTTTGTAACTTATGTTTTTTAGTCATCTTCAGTAATTGTTACTGAAATTCTCTTCAATAATTTCTATTTGGTGTAGAATACCATTTGTGTGTATGGTAAGGCTTCTCTAGAAGTGATTATTTGTGAGAATTTAATTCTGCGAAGATAAATAATTCTATGGCTAAATGTTATTTTTATGATTCTCTATTATAAACCTTAGAATTAGGACAGAGAACAATTTCATAGAATCAGGAGAAGATTTTTTCATATATAATCACTCACAAAATTGTCACACCCGGTTTTAAGGCTAAAACCAAGTGACCCTTTATGTGTGCTCAGGAATCAAGTTTCACACATAAAGTGACTTCATTAATGGTAAAACAGAATAATGTCACGAATAAAGAGAATTAAAACGATTACCGAATTGCAGCGAAAAAGAAAACCAAGCGTAGCGTAGCTTCCACAGGCAGTCGACCGGAGAGACGGCAAACCTAAACTTCCACTCTTGTGTCTTCAACGTCATCTTAAACTTTGCTTTCTACTGAGCAACATTGATAAAGGCAAGGTTGAGTACAGGATGTACTCAGCAAATGTAGGAAAAGATGACATGTGGCAACAAACAAGGCAAAGGCAACATAGGGTTCTTTTGCATAAACACACACAATAGAGACACTTTCTATTAAGCACCTATTTACTAAGTGAAAGACATCGCACCTATAAACCAACATGCTTACAGCCTACCCAGCTGTAGCATCAACATCAGAACCAATCAGTCTCCCACTGTGCTCACCAACCAAACCATACCAAACCCACTAATCATGTGAGGGTCCATGCAATGCTCGTGACCGTGAGCACGGCTGTCATGACAGTTTTAACTCTGCAGAGGTTGTACACAATTCCCCATGATAAGTGATTTCATCTCCTGTTTCCAGGTGGACTAAAGAATCTTCATTACGCCTGTGCTGATCGAGCACTCGCACACTTCCTTTGGTGTGAGGGCCAAGAGATCACTTCAAAGCTTTTCCATGACTTTCACGAGCTTGTACGTGCCCACTAAGGTTTCACCCGGGGCACTAACCGAAAACCGAGAGGCCCCCTCTTGTGCCGAATGGTTCCCAGGAGTAACCCTCTCTTCCCTCACACATCTCTCTCCAAGCGGATCCAGGCGTAACCCGCTTTCTCGGCTCCATCGTTTGACACGCACAGAATTGGTTTTCATCACTCACTACGTCAAGCCGCGCCCATTCTTGGCATCGTGGCTGTACGGGAACACATGGGTGGTCGCTCCACAAATCGATCCTTAGATTTCGAAAGATAACATACCAAGGGACGGTGCCGGTAACCCCGCACACAGCCCTATACCAACCATATCTTTCAAATCACTAATCTCCAAGTTACTATTAAATCACCCGTTAATCCTCGTGAAGCAAGTATGACAATAGTTCAAGTTAATATCACTCATCCCGACAACAGCAAGCTAAGCATATAATCTACCCAACAAAAAGGTAAACTAGGGTGACAAGGCATAATAAGAAAACTAGTTGAATTCCTAATATTATGTGCGCATTCAATTTGACACAAGCATGCAATCTATAAAATAGAGATTTTATAAAATAGGCACAAGATGGTCAAAGACACTTGTTTTTGTAATTGTGTTGCTGCTCAATGATCTTGGAGTTCTGATTCTTGAAGTCCTCGCAAGCGGATCTGAAGCGTATTCGTCTAAGCGTGCAACAACCGACAACCAAACAATCAAGCAACCAAAACTAAGAATCATATGCAATATTGAAAGGTCATTATGGAGTGATAACAAGGTTGAGGGACTCACAAAGTATTATACTACAACATGAAAACTTCAAAGTATTAGATGATAACAAGTGATGAACGGAGGCAACACGTTTAGCTGCGCACAAACAGCATTACAAAGACATGCGCATTCCCAATGAGTGACTTTAAGATTCAAGAAAGTGTTTGAACAGAAACATGTGAAATTTTTTGGAACACGATGGAGACATGATAGCTTGAACTAGATTTAACCTAAAAAGCAGATCGATGAATTGGATCTGGTATTTGTTCTGCAGCTGTAGTCGATGAGGAAATCACGTTTCTGGTGGAACCAGGAGGAATCTTAGCAAATCCTTTGGGTTTGAAAAGGGGACTTTTTGGAACACAACATGGTATAAGAGTTACATCAAGGGGATGGTCGAAATTGAGGAAAATAAGGAAGAGATTACCGATCCACGCGCTGAACAGATCTAGATCACGGAGCAGCAGTCATTGCGATGTAGATCTCGAAAGCTACCGAACTCTAATGGTTATGATTTTATGATATGTTGTAGAAGACATCAAGGTGCACCTGCTGACAAAATTTGGTGCAATTTGGTTGGGTAGATCTCCGGGAACGTCGATTAAAATCAGAGCCAGAGTGGCTGGTCGCTATCTGCTGGGAAGAGAGAAATATGAGGGGGGTTGGAGGAGGACGTGGGGAGTTGAGGGCATGGTGGAGAATATAAAGGGAAAGAGATATTTTAGGAGTTTGTTGAGTTTTTGTTTTGTTATTGGAAACTCATGGATTAATTTGGGGCGTCGGATCTAGATCGGATGGATTGGATTGAAAGAAACACGTGGATTAAGCTGACCTTTGGATTTGAATCAGATGGATGAGTTTAATTGGGTGACGTGGCATAGATCTAAGCCTTTGATTTCAAGGTTAATTGGGCGAGCTCGGTCCTCGGTGCTCCAGTAGCGGGTTCTCGACGAAAATAAGTGGAAATAGAGAGCACAAGGCGGGGATTCTCACCACGGGCTCGAGCGAGGTCGGGGGGACGCCGGAGATGGGGGCGCAATAGCGACGTGCTGGTGGCGATCTTCGGCGGTGGCGAGGGCGACGTCCAAGAACTGGCTGGGGGCGGAAATTGGCTGGGCAGGGGCGGCGGGGAGCAGGGAAGGCCGGCATGAGGTCGGTGGTGGCCGGGGCGTTTCCAAGGGGCGGCGCGACATGCGGCAAGGGTTTCGGGTTTTGTCGAGGAGAGAGAGGGCCGAGCGGCGCGGTTTTGTGAGAGATTTATAGGGGATATAGGTGCGGCCAACTCAGGGAAGTCGTGGCACGCGATTAAGGGAGGAATCCCATGGAGATTGGAAAAAAAAATTAGGGCGGTGCGCGCGGCTGTTGCGGAGGCGGTCGGAGGAAGGGGATGACAAGCGGGGCCAAGCTGTCGGTCAAAGCGAGGGAGGGAGAAGGGGGTAATGACCGGGCTTGGGCTGCGGTGGGCTAGGTGGGCTGTGGAGATTTTTTTATTTTTTTCTTTTTCTTATTACTTTTCTACTTCTTTTCTTATTCACTTTTAATACTTTATTATTATTATAATTAGATTATTTGAACATGAGAGGATTAATTTGAAATATTTTGGGATAAATGCATTTCACTTTATTTGAACCATTTCAAATAAAAACATATTTTAAGACATCTGTTTCTAGAATCCAAAATTCGAGAAAACCTCTTTTCTTTCCTTTTGTTTATTTCATTGATTATAATTTATTTTATCCAATTATTTTATTTTGAAACAATAGAAGAATATATTTGAAAGAATTTGAGATAAATTAATTTCAAACGTTCATTGAAACCTTTTCAAATAAAACAAAATTTTATAATAAAAATCATACTTTCAAGATATCTTTTTGAAAATTAAAATTGTGAGAAAGCACCCTCTTTTTTTAAAAAAAAATCAAATAAAACTTGCTTCTAAATACCAAAAATCATTTTACAAGATTATTTCCAAAACATTGAAATAATTTGAGATAGATTCATTTTACTTCATTTGAAAGTTTCCAACTAGAATCAAAGTTCACAATAAAATTATGTTTTAAAGACATATTTTCAAAAATCAAATTTAGAGAAAACACCTCTTTAATTTTTTTTATCAAGTATGATTGGTTTTAAGATAAATACAAAATCATTTTATTAAAGTAAGATAATATTAGACAAAAACATTTAAAACTTTATTTTCAAGGAAATTTTGAATACTTTTAAAATTGAGAACAAACCAATAATAATTAAAATTATTTAAATAATTAGAAATTTTACTTTATTTTGGTGAAGAAAAGTTCACATCCCCAAATTGTGAAATTTGGGGTGTGACAAAAATCAACCAAGGGTAACTGGTCTTAAAAATAATATTTGACGCAAGTTTTCTGATTCTACCAGGGAATCAACTTCATGCAGCTAGTGAAAAAGGAGGTGGAGCCATAGACGGGGGAGGGGGCTAGGAGCCCAAAGCAATGACAAATAGATCATATGTTTACATTTTTTAGAAAGGTAAAAACACTCAATTAAGTCCCTAGTCTATGTACAAAAGCTAAAATTCATCCTTCAATATTTAAAAGGTCCAGTTTAGTTCTTAAACTTTGGTTAGGGGCTCAGTTTCATTCCTATAAGTTGACGTGGCTACCCATGTGACATGCCACGTCATCTTCAAATTTTAGATTTCTAATTTCAAATCGATTTTTCTCCCAAACCATAACTCTGTTTTTGGATCTGCTTCAAACATCATGTTTCTCAGAACTAATGCAACCAAAAGTTTCTATTTGAAATTTTTTTTAAGCCAATATTTTTGCATATCATTTAAACATATGTGAACATATTTTATATTTTTGATATTTTTCATATATTGCTTCATATTTTAATAAAACTGATTGTACAACTAATCCAAGTGTTGGAAATTATAATTTGTTAACATACTAGAAGAATAATAAAATTTCAAAAAAAATTGCATATCATTTCAGTATAATTTTCATATCTGGTTCTTAACATAGCCAAACATTGAAAAACATGAAAACATATTGAATCTTATTTTTGTTGCATTAATTGTAAGAAGCATGATGGTTCAAAGAGATTCAAAAATAAAGTTATCTTTTAGTTTGAGACAAAATTCAAGAAATTAATAATCTAAAATTCAAGCTGATGTGTCATTTCATATGATGATGCGGCGTACCACATGAGCAGTCATGTCAGCCCAAGGCTAAAACTGAGGCTCTGACTAAAGTTTAAGGTCTAAATTGGACCTTTTGAAAGTTGAAGGGTAAAATTAAGTTTTTTTTCATAGTTTAGAGGCCCAATTGAGTATTTACCTTTTTAGAAAATGGAAAAGTATTCCCGCCTTTGTATTCTCACACACAACATTTTTAAACCTTATAAAAGTTCAGTTGAATATCTGTGACGTCCCAAATTTTTTCCAAATTTAAAAATGTGAATTTCAAAATTTATTTTTTTTCTGACAATCACGCTAATATTTTACCTTCTCATCTCCTCATTTCCTTCCTAATTCAAAGGACAAAAAGGGCACTTAATTAAAACAATCAAAACTGAAAATTTCATAAAATATTTAAACTTGTAAGTGTGACAAGAGATTGTCTATTTATTTTGTTCGTTTATTTTCTTGTGCTTTATCTAAAATCTAAACTTCTCCAATCCCTTGAATTCCAAACCCATCTAAAATCTAAACTCATCTAATCCCTCGAAACCCGTCCAATTCTTTTAATCATATTCGACCTACTTCAAATTAAATTACTCCTTTTAAACAGTTTTCTGTTCTTCGAATTTTCTAGAACAAAGCCGAAATTGAATTTGCAGACGAATCCAAAAGAAAGGTTGTCCGTCCTAAAATGTTCTATCACTCTACAAAATTTCAAACTCATCCGAGCTCCGAAAATCTGACTTTCAAAGCAAAATAGACAGCCGTTGGAAAATAATCCGTTCTTTCAACACACCCTCCTTAACGATTAACCGCGTTCAAAACTTCATAAATCCCTGAATTCCTTTGAAAAATGTGATGCATGTCACTTAAGCTGTAAAACACATGTTATAAGTTCATCCTACCCAAATTCATTTTAATCTGAATTTAATTGCTCCTCTCTTTTTTATCCCTAAAATGTCTAAGTGGTAAGCCGAGCTGGACTGCCCCACCTATCATTGGCCCCTCGTCCTTCTTTCTCCCAGGAGCAGACACTCCTCCCAATCTCGTGCTGCCACCAGAGGACATCGTGGGAAACATGCAGAGGGCCACACCCCGAGAGCCGATGCGCTGGCACCCGACCAGTGATTAAGTTCAGCCGGCCCTCATCGATTTCTTTCTTCCTCTCCATCTCTCTCTCTCTCGCCTGCACGCTGAATGCACGCCCCCTGCGGAGGACGCCGCTGCCGAGCGCCGTCTGGCCTCCTTCCTCGATGAGCAGGAGCGCCTCCACGCCCCCAACGCGCCACCACTCTCTTTCCCTCCATCCACACGACAAGCTGCCCGGATTCCAACTTTTCCCCAAATTTCGAGCTCCGAAACAGCCAGCCGTTCTTCGCGAAATCCGGCGAGCTACAGCGGGTTTCCTCTCAATTCCTCCCTGCCTCGACCTCTTCCTTGCCCGACGAACCTCTAAGGGTCATTTAATCACTGGATAAGTGAGCCTCTGTGTAGGGATTTCGAAGCTTCCTCGTGGCCACCATTGGAGCTCGACGACCCCACCGTCGACCTCCCACCTCCGGCCATTTCCCTCACCAACAGCAGCGGTTCCGGTCTTCCTGGGTGTTGATGAAGCTGTAGGAGCAAGAAGACTTGAGTTTCGTCAAGCGGTTGGAGTTAGCGCCGCGCGCCACCATGGCGCGCCGCCCTCTGATCGTCGACCGCGCGGCACCGTGCCTCCTCGGCTCGTCTGAGCCCATGGGGAGCTCCACCACACGGCCCACCTGCTCCTCCTTCGGAATCCCGAGTCGCTCTGCCTCTCCTGCGAGCTGGCGCCGTCCGCCGTCGCCGCGCTCTGCCTCTGCTCGGCCGCCCGCACTCGCCGTCGTCTCCCTAGCTCGATTGAACCCGCAGAGAAGCTCGCCACACCACCCTCCCTCTCTACCGCCTGAGCCCCGAGGCCTCGGCTGTCCTGTCGCCTGGCCGCCGCTGCGGTGCACGGTGAGTGCGTGGACCGGCATTAGCCATGGTCCACGACACTATGAACCAAGCCCCTGTTTCTGTTCGTTGGAATACAGTCTAGTAAAACCATTATGCAGCATCAACACCCCCCCCCCCCCAACGGTGCAAGCCTCCTTCTTACAGAAAGGTCCCCACACTCTTTCAATATCAACATCTATCTTAAGTACATTGACAGGGCCTGAACCTTGGTATTATTTTCAATACAGCCCAGTCCTTTTACACTCAGACCCCCTAAACCTTGATGGGTTTGCATACAGGTCCCTATAGGACTTTTGACGACCCTTCTTGTGATTACAGAAACATCCCTACTGCTCTCATATATATTCAAACCACCACATCTTTTTCATCTTAACTCCATTTTCGACGTTTTACAACATTTTAGGCACCGTTGGAATTGTTGTCTCAAGCCTCACCATTTGAAACCATTCAAACCTGAGATGATCTCTGTCCATGCTGGTTTTTGCTAATAGTAAGTTTTA
>BCLH01003669.1:0-25854 GCA_001602315.1 Zoysia pacifica
AGGGCGCGAGGATGTGCCGAGGGTGACGCCCGCAGAGGCGCCCAGGGCGGCGCCG
Organism: Zoysia pacifica; assembly: GCA_001602315.1. NCBI lineage: Eukaryota > Viridiplantae > Streptophyta > Magnoliopsida > Poales > Poaceae > Zoysia > Zoysia pacifica. The sequence goes on from BCLH01003669.1 coordinate 56, forward strand.
CCGGTGAGCGTAGGGCGACACGAGATGACATATGTCGCAACTGTGACAGACCTGCCATTAGGCCAGGGATTGTCGACAGCCGAGACGCGGCTAGACTCACATTGCACAGGCTGAGGAGGAGGATCCAGCTCTACTCCTAGCACACAAGAGCATCGAGCTACCTCCAGCGGCATCGGCCGCAACAGCTCTCCTCAACCTCGACGAGCCGAGGGCACACGCCTTCCTCGGTGACGGCTCCAGCGACGACAAGATCGACGGCTGGTTCCTCGACAGTGGTGCCACTCACCACATGACGGGTCGCAGAGAGTTCTTCTCCGACCTAAACGTCGACGTGCACGGCTCCATCAAGTTCGACGACTCTTCGGCTGTGGACATCAGAGGCATTGGCTCCATTGTCCTCGTCGCCAAGACTAGCGAACACCGACTCCTCACTGGAGTCTAATTTATTCCCGCACTATCATCAGCTTGGGCCAACTGGATGAGAGTGGCTCGCGCGTGGAGATCAAGGTTGGAATCATGAGGATCTGAGACCGTCATCGTCGCCTTCTTGCCAAGGTAAACAGAGACATCAATCGCCTCTACGTCCTCAATGTGCGGGTGGCACAGCCCATGTCTCGCAGCCCGCTGCGATGACAACGCCTAGCTGTGGCACGAGCGCTTTGGACACCTCAACTTTAAAGCCTTAAAGCAAGTTGGCGACAAGGAGATGGTGCAGCGCATGCTGCGGGTCGAGCATGTAGAGCAGCTCTGCGACACCTGCGTCCTCACCAAACAGCGGCGACTCCCGTTCCCTCGTCAGCCGAGTTTGCGCGCCAAGAAAAAGCTGGAGCTGGTAAACGGCGACCTCTGCGGTCCCGTGACACCGGCCACACCTGGAGGCCGGCGCTACTTTTTGCTACTCGTCGACAACGTGTCACGCTACATGTGGGCATACCTCCTCGACACCAAGGCGGCGGCAGCTGATGCTATCAAGCGTCAGCTGGCTACGGCAGAGGAGTGCGGCTGCAAGCTTCGAATGCTACGTACTGACAACGGCGACGAATTCACGGCGGCTGAGTCGTTGTCGACGAATTCACGGCGGCTGAGTTCGCGTCGTGCTGCGCTGACGAGAGGATTCTACGCCACTACTCCGCGCCGTACAGCCCGCAGCAGAACGGTGTCGTCGAACGGCACAACCAGATGGTGGTGGAGATGGCCCGGGCCCTCCTCAAGCAAAAGGGGATGCCAGCCATCTTCTGGGGAGAGGCGGTGGAGACAGCCGTCTACATCTTCAACCGCTCGCCCACCAAAGCGCTCGGCGGCAGGACGCCGTACGAGGCTTGGCATGGACGCATGCTGGCGGTAGCCCACCTGCGTGTCTTCGGCTGCCTCGCGTTCGTCAAAGAGCTTGGCCACGTCGGCAAGCTCGACGACAAGAGCACTTCGAAGTGTTCATCGGCTACGCGGAGGGCACGAAGGCCTACCGCATCTTTGACCCGAAGACACAGCGTGTGCGCACGGCGCGCGACATTCTGTTCGACGAAGGGTGAGGTTGGGCGTGGGGCAAGATGGTGGACGACAGCCCGACTCCGGCATACGACGACTTCACCGTCGAGAACGTCCACTTCAAGGGAGCTGGGGGAGTGGGCAGCTCTTCTTCGTCAAGCGCGCCTACCCCAGTCCCCGAGCCTCAACCGACTCCGGCGACTGTGACGCCGGCTGCGACGAGCTCTCCACCGCCACCACCACAGCCGGCCACGCCACGCTATGTAGCGCCGACAGCTACTCCTCCAGGCACGTCTACATCAGCACCTGCTCATGTCGAGCACAACCCGGTGGAGTTCGCTACTTCGCTCCCTCACGACGAGGAGCGTGTCGACGCGTACTACGACGGCGAGCCGTTGAGGTATCGCACGATGAAAGACCTTCTCGGCGACGCACTGGTGCCGAGACTGGTGTCTCACGACCTCGAGGCACAGTTGCATCTTGCGTGCGACAACGGAAAGCCTCGCTCCTTCGCTGAGGCTGAGGAACACGCGGCATGGCGCGCCGCGATGAAGCTAGAGATGGATGCGGTTGAGAGGAACCGCACTTGAGAGCTCGCTGACCTTCCTCTTGGACACCGCGCGATCACCTTTAAGTGGGTGTTCAAGCTGAAGAAAGATGAGGCCGGTGCCATCGTCAAGTACAAGGCTCGCTTGGTGGCACGCAGGTTTGTGCAGCAGAAGGGGATCAACTTCAACGATGTCTTCGCTCCCGTTGCACGGATGGAGTCCGTGCGTCTCCTTCTTGCGCTGGCTGTCCAAGAGGGCTGACGCGTCCACCACATGGATGTCAAGTCGGCGTTTCTCAACGGCGACTTAAAGGAGGAGGTCTACATGCACCAGCTGTCGGGATTTATCATTCTCGGCAAGGAGGGCAAGGTGTTGCGCCTGCGCAATGCCCTCTACGGCTTGCGGCAGACACCACGAGCATGGAACGCCAAGCTAAATACCACGCTGAAAGTGATGAGTTTCGAGCAAAGCCCGTACGAGGCGGCCATCTACCGGTGGGGCAACGACGGCAATGCTCTGCTGGTGGATGTCTACGTCGATGACTTGGTGATCACAGGCACCAAGGATACGGAGGTGACAGCGTTCAAAGAGGAGATGAAGGCCACCTTTCAGATGTGTGACTTGGGGCCTCTCTTTCTACCTGAGGATGGAGGTGCACCAGGACGACTCCGACATCACACTTCGACAGATCTCGCTTACGCCAAACGCATCGTTGAGCTAGCTGGGCTCACCGACTGTAACCCAGCTCTGACTCCGATGGAGGAGAGGCTAAAGCTCAGCCGTGACAGCACGATAGAGGAGGTGGATGCCACGCAGTACCGACGCCTTGTGGAAAGCCTTCGCTACCTCGCCCACACGCGGCTGGACTTAGCGTTCTCCGTCGGCTACGTCAGTCGGTTCATGCAGCGACCGACGACGGAGCACCAGCAGGCCGCCAAAAGAATCATCCGCTATGTTGCGGGGGCTCTTGACCATGGTCTCCACTACCCGAGGTGTCCTGGGGCGGCACATTTCGTCGGGTACAGCGACAGCGACCATGCCGGCGACATCGACACTAGCAAGAGCACGAGCGGGGTGCTCTTCTTCCTCGACAAGTGCCTTGTTAGCTGGCAGTCGGTCAAGCAGCAGGTAGTAGCCTTGTCCAGCTGCGAGGCTAAGTACATAACAGCTTCCATCGCTTCAACTCAGGCGCTCTGGCTCGCTCGGCTGCTTAGTGATCTCCTTGGCAGAGACGCTGAAGCAGTGGAGCTCAGAGGGGACAGCAAGTCCGCTCTGGCCTTGGCAAAGAACCCTTTCTTCCACGAGCGCAGCAAGCACATCAGAGTGAAGTACCATTTCATCCGAGGCTACTTGGAGGAAGGGAGCATCAGGGCAAGCTACATCAACACCAAGGACCAGCTTGCTGATCTTCTCACTAAGTCCCTTGGTAGGATCAAGTTTTAGGAGCTTCGCGTCAGGATTGGGATGATTCAAATCTCACAGAAAACGATGCACAAAACTTAGAGGAAGAATGATGGAATAAGTCTAGTGCAGACGCTTTATGCTTTATGCTTTTCGCTTTACGCTTTAGCATCTTAAACTAGCTTTTCAGATTTATACTTTAACATCTTAGACTAGCTTTCCAGCTTTATGCTTTAGCAACTTAGACTAGCATCTTAGCATATGCTTGGCTGCCCACCAGCCTATATATATGTATCTCTAACCCCTCAGATTAGTCATGACATTCTAGTGAGTAAGATATATGAAGAAAATTGCTCTAACACTGAGTATCATCCCTCACAATGCAAGTGTTGCACCTAACAACCTTGTTCCTCTGTATGACTAGTAAAACATGGTCACATTAACATATGTTGATATAAAATTATGGAGCTTACGAGTTGTGAATTTTCGCTTATAAGGTCACAACAGAATAGGCACCAAGAAATCTCAGTTACCTTAATAGTTACATCCTCTTCTCCATCAACAACAATGATTCGAACTGGAGGTTCATGCTTATCAGAGTTCGTATATCGTTCCTGTACTGCACGGAGGGAGTTCTTCACCAATTCAAATATCATGAGATGTAGATGTGATGTAACATATCTGCAATCAAGAGTTCAAGCATAGCTCAAAGAATCATTAAGAGATTCTCCATGCTTTGATTAGATTAGCCAGATTTCAATTATTTTTCTTATCAGTTAAATGACTGATGCACATTTTTAATTAGATTGTGTACTATAGTCGCCCTAGAGGTTAAAGTAGAACTGCATTTGTTCTCTATAGTCTATACACTGCAATAAAACAAAGAATGGAAATTTATAGTTCAAATATAAATGAATCAATTATGGCGATCACCGAGAAGAGGCAAAAACAACAATGTGACAAGATTTTGTGCATGCGAATTCAAAGATTGATGACATTGTAAAGCAAAGACTGGGAACAAGCAATCACAATAGAGACTCACGGAAATGTAAAATCTGGATCTCCATATATGTCAACATCAGGAGCTGACCCATACTCTCGCATGCAAATAGCACGTGCATCTTCACTAGCAATTCGGGCAACTTCCATCGGGGACAGCTTGGTGTTTATAAATCCTATCACGCCAGGCTCTGGATCGGTACTATCGTGCAAAGCAACATGCTGCCCTGAATCAAAACCAAATTGGAATATGTTAATCATATGAGGACAAAGGAAGCAGCGTGGTGTTTTTTTTTTATAACAAATATGGTTATCATATGCAAATAATTATTCTTTGACATGGAGGAGAGAATGATTGTAAGCGTTAACCACTACATTCAGAAGACTATCTACTAGCTACTGCATCCCGAGGAAATTAAGATGCATCTGTTTTCAACTAAACTACTGTTTGAAAATTAAATAAAGGCTGAAAACAAGGAGCTAGCAGAGATATGACAGATTCAGATATTCTCCTTCAGTCCTTTGTGCAACAAAGAATCAATAAAGTAAAATTACATCTCGGATAAAAAACTGCGTCATAGCAGATCGGTTTTTTATCAACATAGCGTGAAACGTACGACGACTGACCAGTGCATTTTCCTTGGAACCGGACCTAAGACAGGGAGGCGTGTGCTAAGTTCACTGACCTATTAGCATGCGGATCCCAATCCTCGACATGTAGAAGCGATCAAGAAACTGATGGATCTCATGAATTCCAGGTGGAAAGGCCTTCGACCCACCCAGATCCTTCTTCAGCTGCTGCACACCCAAGGCGATGGTGGGCACCACATTGGTGTGCCGAACACTGATCATTTTGATCATCTGGGAAGTTTCGGAGATCACGGAAGGAGTCTAAGTACCAATCTTTCACCTGTGCAGTAGCAAAAAAAAAGAAGGAAAGTTAGCACTGTGCTTGGATAGTTTCATCAGCAAGAATCAGCTGGTTTGCTCCAGAGGAATCATCTTCAGAATATTTGCAACTTGAGAGCTGAGGCGCTTCCGATTGCCCAACCGATAAGTTCAAGAATCCCATGTGGTTACAAAAGGGCCCGCATAAATTTTCAAGCAAGCGGGGAGGCAGAACGTGCCAAAAGTCTTCCTTATCCTAGGACACAACAAGGCTACACCTCCAAGAAATGAAGTGATAAGAAAATGATGCTACAAATTGCAATTTGAAGACAACTACGCGAGAACAGGAGAAACTATTTGATTTTGACGATGATAATGATTCAATTGTCAAATTGGAGAAAGTACACGTACGACGAACATGCGCCCACCAAATCAGGGCGGGCACCACCGGGGCCCAGTGACAAGGAGGGCAGGAGGAAGAGACAATAGAGGCGGTTAGAGTCGACCTTGAGGATGGCGGGCTTGGTGGAGAGACCGAACGGCAGCGACTCGAGGTCGAGCGCCCTGCGCGCGAGGCGGATGGGAAGCTCCTTGCGCAGGAACCGCGCGGCGAGGAGGAGCGTCCGGTCCGTGGGCCGCGCCCCGAACTCCGTCATGTGGCGCAGGCTGACGCCCGTCCGGCGCATCGAGCCCCACCGCGCCACCTCCTCCGCCACCGCCCGCGCCGCCGGCTCCGACGCCATATTTTCCTCTGTGACCCGGCGACGGCGGCGGTGGTGGCGCGCGTCGTCCTAGGCTATGGCGGCGCGACGACGGGCACGCCGGTGCGGCGCATGGGCGTCGTCGGGTATAAATAGCCGCGCGCGGAGAGGAGGGGGAGGGGGCGGGGGAGGCGGGACGAGGAGGAGGAGGCGTGGGAGTGGGACACGGAAGAGGATAGTAGGCCCAGTGGAACGGGAGGCGCCTCGCGTAGGTGGGCTGCGGGCAAGGCGACGACGACCGGATTGACGCCGATGTGGGTCGTGAGACTCGTGACACGCCGAGGAGCAGACGTTCGCGGGGTGGAAGTGCCGTTACCTTTACGAACGAAGAGACCAAGGGCGGTTCGACAGGGGGGCGGATTCGTCGCAGTTCACGAGGGGGAGTAGCTGGCGAGTGACGCGGAGCTTCCACGGATTCTCTGTTGCCTACCCTTCCCCATGCCTCCGGGCTCCGGCTCGGTCCTCAGGAGCCAGGCTCCAACCGGCCAGCACCGCACTAGCCAGATCTAGGAGAAATGAAATCGAGTTTTGTCCCGTGATCTAGGTTGAGTGCTTATTTTTGTATATAGCGGTAGGAGTGAGACGAAGATTGAGGTAACCAATTGTGAGTTTGGTGCATGCGACGAGCTTGGTCAGATGTGGTTTAGAGAACCAATCACATTTCTGTTGCATGCATGGAACTTGAATGGATATGATGAAGGCAACTAATCATGCTGGCCTTATTCATAGAAGGATGACTATAAGTGGAGAAGAATTTGGCCGAGTACATAACTATCAATTGGGTTGTTCGCATCTCATCGCTCATCTCGGGATTTCTTCTAGGGACAGCAAGCCGGGGGCGCTCACCAGAGGCGAAAAGAAAAAGGAGAAGAAGAATCGGTGATCTATTTTATTGAGGGGTGACACTATTAATTTTTAATATCATTTTTAATTATTTATTTTATTTAAAAATATTTAAATATAATTATATTTTAAATATGTTTAATAATAAAAACTTAGCAAAGTATAAGATATTTATTATAGTTTAAAATAAGATGAATATCATCAAAAGACTATATTTAGTTAGGGCCATTGCTTAGCATGGGCAAGGTGGGCGACGGAACAGGCCCCCAAAACTTTGGGCCCCAATTCGTAGTTCAGATAAGCAGAAAGCGGGATTGAGGAGGCAGAGAAGAAATGAAAAATTCATCGATTTGGGAAGCTAGACTGAGAAATGGCCGGTGCAGGAAGGAAAGGGAGGCGCGTTCCACTCTGTATGGGCAGCACTGCGCGAGAAACCAGGGGGTGCAGAGCAGGTGCCATGGGTGGGAGAGAGGAGAGAGAGGGAGGGAGGAAGAAGATGAGCAGTCACAGGCCTGAGTGGCGTAGGGGAGGGGAGTGGGGGAGCTGGCTGGGGAAAAAAGAGGAAGTCAGCCCAATGTGTAAGTAGAAGATTGATCGATGGTGACTAGAATTGATATACTGACATGTGTAAAAGGTGAATTTAGATAAATAAGTCAGTTCATGTGTGAGTGGAAGACCGATCGATGGAGACTAGAATTGATATATTGATCTGTGTAAAAGGTGCTACACTTACGAACTGAATTTACATACTACCTACGTACTGTCTATGACTTGATTAGATTGGATTTAGTTGTGGCATGCAACTGCAGGGCGTGAGGCTCTGTTTGAAACGAAAAAAAAATTTCGTTTTTGTATTTTTTTTAAATTTTTGCAAAATTTCTATGAAATTACTGGTTCCAAACGGAGCTTAAGTGTTGTCCGCAAGTGTAGCAATGCCTCTTTTAAACCGCACTTATTTGACATTATTTTAAAAATATGATAATATAATGTATTTTACTTCATCCACCCAGTATTAGCACTTCAGGTAGTTCGGATTTTGGCAGTGTGTCCGTTCGGACGGATGCGGCCCGCGTGCTGTCCGATCTACCGCGCGGACGGTCAGGTGCACTGCCGTATTTTTGCAGGGGAAGGGCATTGCGTATGGGACCCAGAGCAGCGGGATGTCTTTTTTTTTTTACTCCACTTCGGGCCAGCTCGGAGCAAAGACGTCGTGACCTGTTTGTTGTGCCGTTTCAGCCCGATTGTAGAGTCACTCCCAGCTCGGGCCCGTTACTTTCCTACCAACAACGTGGCCAATTGTTTGCATCTTCAGGACACGAGAACGCGTGCGTGTTGCTGAAAAACCCACGATGACATTGCACGGCTGATGCTCGTAAAAAAACAGTATATTTGAATAGATATTGAAAAGGTTTACTCCCTCCATCTTTAAACTGTTGACACAGTTAATTTTTAACATCAACTTTAATTATTTATTTTATTTAAAAATTTGTTCAAATATAAAATTTTTTATTATTATTTACTTTATTGTTAGTAGCATTTAAAACATAACTAATAATTTTACACATTAAAATAATTTTTTAATAAGATGAATAATCAAAGTTAATGTTAAAAATTAATTGTGTCAATAATTTAAAAATAGAAATAATATTTTAAATTTATTATGAGAAATTACTGAAATAATAAGCTGTGAAATAAAATTAGTGTTTAACACAACTTTTACTATGAAGGATAAATTAGGACAAGTCTTTAGCTACGGAGGTTGAGCTGTCAAGATTGTATGGGTCCTCTAATTTCATATTACTTCCTCCCTCCTAGGAAAAAATGTACGCATATAAAAAGTGGTATTCTTATTTATTAATACACTTTCTATTTTACAATAAGTATCTTTTTAATTTTTAAATCACATTTAATAATTAATTTTATTTAAATTTTTTTAAAAATACTATTTATTTTGTTATGAATTATTTTGTCATTATAGAGTTTTTAATAAGACGAAAAGTCAAACATAATATTTAAAAGAAAAAAATAATATTTATTTTGAGATGAACGAAGTAACAGTGTGTACTCTTTTCTTTTTTTTTTCTTTGTCTTGAACCTCAACTTCAACAGTTTGCTAAATGCAAATAGGACATGAATGGAAATGGTGGGTGATGAAATGATTCACAAATTGCAAAGTCGCCCGGTCCTCACGCTCACGCAGCCGGAAAACATCACTCGACGGCGACGTTTACAAGTAACGTCGGCCTGAGCTGTCAGCAAGTCAGTCACCGTCGCCCGCCCCGCGTCGTCGCTTTCTTCACCCGCTCGGCTTCGCCGGATTTCCTATTCTAAACCCACAGCTGGAGTAGCAGAGTTCGTCAGGAGGAGCCAAGCCCTAGGCCTCTGAAATCGCCTCCGCAACTGCTCCTCCAACCTCCTTTACGTTTCCCCCAATTCCCCTTCGCCTCTCCTCGCATTCGAGCGCTCCTCGCCTCCGTCAGGAACCGTGCCTAGGGTCGAGGAGCCCGCCGGCGGTCTAGGGTCGGGGTGTGGTTCGGGCCGTGAGCGCGAAGCGACCCCGGCGGCGGCGCCGGCGCGCGCCATGGCGAGCGGCGTGCCCATGACGCCGGAGCTCGAGCAGATCGACGGCGAGATCCACGACATCTTCCGCGCGCTACAGTGAGTCCCCCCACCCCCTCACCGCTTCCGTGATATAGCTGCTCGGAAAGGCCCGCCGACGCGTCGAGGTATGAGTCTGGCGTGCGTTTTCGAGAGTTGCTCTGTGCGTGCGATGCTTCTGAAATTGAACCTTTCTGGTCCATTTCCAGTGGCTTCTGGCTAGATTCGCTCACAAATGTTTAGGAATGCAGTGAAGGTGACGAACAAACTGTGCTGGGAATTGTGATATTGTGTCTTCAAACTTACTACTAGTAGTGTACTTTGTGGCTACCGCCAGAATTCAGAACCACAAACGCAAAAACTAATATATAGGAGAAGTAAAAGCATAGATACGGGAAATGGTAAATTCACTGTAACGGCTTTAGCCAGGGCTCTGGACTTACTAAAGTAAAACGAGAATATGTTGCAAGCGTAACTACAGGTTAAAACGTGACACTTGTTTGATATACCTTCCTGGGACACTAATTTAGGCACTATAGAATTCCGCCAGTGATACAACTGCTGTGGGGTGGTTGTTGGTACTTGTATCGCTTCTACTCATTCTCACAGAATTTGTAATGTTAAAAGTTTGGCCGTCCTATGCTGCCTTTGTTCATACTCAGAGCTTCAACTGTCGATGCCTGAGCGGCAAAGTTTATTCAAGTTCAGTTTAAATCTAATTTCTACTGTGCAGTTTAAGTCAGGAGTTAGTACTTGTATCGAACTGATATGCACAATCTGCAGTGAAAACATTGGTTTATGATATTCCTATTTTTCACTTTTGCCCAATTCATTTATACAAGCCATGCACGACAGAGCTGTAAAAGATCTGAAATAACCATGCATTTATACTATGATATTGCCTTGAACACTGATATCCTGAATGCTAGCAGTATACTTGCATGACAGAATTGTTGTTAATGGAGAAAACTCTTTGCTATGTTATAGTGACACCTACATGGATTTCTCTATTATTTGGTTTTGAAAATTATTATCGCAATGTCAATCCTTTTTTGGATGACGTTAGGTGCCAAGGTTTGATCAGTATTTTTTTGTCAAATGAAGAATTTGATTGAATGAATGTAGAATGAACTAATCTTGCCTACCTTTTCTGGTCATGTTGGAAATAGACTCCTGCAGAAATATAGGGAAAGGCTGCATCCAAAAGACCCAACGTGGCTGGACCCTGCACAAGTAGAGCTACTTGCACCGGGCTGCCCTTTTTTTTTTTTTAAACCTTTTCTGGTCACGTAGCAGAGTGTGTCCAAATTGTTAACCTGACATTCTCTATCTGATATTAGGTATAATAGGACCAATAGATCTATCTTTTTTTTTTTGGCCAATGTAGTTGGGGAATCCTCTATTGCAGTAGTAAAATAAATTGAAAGTGAAAATGTGCCCGGTACAGAGAGAGAAAAAAAAGTACAAAAGGGAGACCCCCCCCCCCCCACCCCCGGTCCCCGGTGACCTATACAGGAAGCAAAGGCAAATACGTGCAGAGAGCTCTATCTTTGCCATCTTGCTTTTTCCAATTTTATTTCAGTCGCTAATTCTTGCGGATTGTTTTTGGCATATCTTTAGCGTTACTTTCTAGTATTTACTTCAATGCCGCATCCTTATTATGAACAAATACTGATAATGTAAATCTATAATATTACTCCATTCCCTCTGTGAAGTGTAAACTCTAGTCCTGAATTTCAACTTATCATGCTGATCCGTTTTCTTTTGCATGACACCATCAGGGGACGTAGGAACCTAAATGTCTTTGCATATTACTTTGTTAAGTTCTTTTGATTGCATTCAACATACTTTGGAAATATTTTTTGATTTCTTATGTAAGTGTCATCTTGACTGCTGACAGGAATCTTTATTTAACAATGTGTACCTTTTTGCAGAAATGGATTTCAAAAGATGGATAAGATTAAAGATTCAAATAGGCAAGCTAAGCAATTGGAAGATCTCACAGGAAAAATGAAGGAATGCAAGCGGTAGGTCAAGCCGAACACCACTCTTGAAGCTCATATATCCTGGTTTAATTGATGCACTAAATTTACTTATTCGGACATATGCATATCAGTTCTACCGTATATACTCAATTTCTGATTACAACGTCCTCTATTTGGGTGAACTGCTGAATTAGGAATGGTGCTATCTGATCTTTATCTGCCATAATTATTCACCCTTTCTATTAATATTTTGTTATACTTTGTAATTCAACTTGTCTCTTACCACTTTGGCAGCTTGATCAAAGAGTTTGATCGCATTCTCAAAGATGATGAGTCGAAGAATCCTCCTGAGATCAACAAGCAGCTAAATGATAGAAAACAGTTCATGGTTGATTATCTCCCGACATTAGCTTCTTTGTATTTCACTTGCTCATTCTTGTAATATTTCTTTTGTGCTGTACAGATCAAAGAATTGAATTCATATGTCACCTTGAGGAAAACGTAAGTTGAATATCCTCTTTTGTTTGCCCTTGAGATAATCATGTGCCTTTCGGTAGTTTTAAGTCTAAGTCATAAGACTTTTTTGCAGATACCAAAGTAGCCTGGGGAACAATAATAAGAGGGTTGAGCTCTTTGATATGGGTGCTGGAAGTAGCGAGCCTGCTGCAGAGGACAATATTGAAATGGCATCAGGTAAAATTGGTTGCTAACTTTTTTCACGGACTTATGCTATTGGCTATTGCTTTGTGAATTGTTTTAGTGTGAATCCTATCTAGAGTAGTTGAAATCATGATCTTTCAAACTTTGACATTAGAACTGCTAGTGCTGCTGCTACTGCTAGACAGGCTTTTAGAAAGGCTCTGTTATAAATATGATATGAAATACTTGATTTTTTCTTAACAAAGTAAAGATGGTACATGAAGATTGTAGCCACTTCACATATGCCTTGTTAAGAGGCACAGAGAATCTAAACAATGAAATTATAACAGATGATGCTTGTTCTGGTCCATTTGTGGATCAGTTATAAGTGCCTAAATGGCTTCACAAAAGAAACCTCAAAAAGTCGTAACTACAAAATACGTTCTAAAACTAGATATGGTCTTATTAGTCCGTTGTTTTGTTTGTAACCCTAAAAAGAATGGAATGATCTGGGAGCAAGGTATTTGAATGGGTTCTTATAGAATCATCTGGCAACCTTTGCAGCCATGACGAATCAACAACTCATTGATGCTGGAAGGAACCAAATGGATCAAACGGATCAAGCTATTGAACGTTCAAAAGCGGTTTGTTTCCCTTGTTATGCTTTTCCAATTTGTTTTGTTTCATATCCAGAGCAGATTTTACAGGACATTCTTCATGTAGGTTGTAGCACAAACTGTTGAGACCGGAACTCAAACCGCTGCAGCACTAACACAGCAAGTATGTCCCTCTTTTTACTGGAGTGACAAAATATCCATTTCATAAGTTTATTTTCTTTTGTCATGTACTCATGTGGTCTTACTGAGCTTGATGATTTATTGGAATGTACCATTTTTCTTTGACATAATTAATCAAATATTACATTTTCATCCCTCCGTGCCATTTCTATTTTCCTTTTAATGACATGTAACACTTCAGATTGCTTGTAGGATGGCCTAAGCTTTTTCAGTTGACCCTAGGTCAGTTGACCCTAGGAATCTTTAGGCAATGAGTAAAAAAATTGTCTTATTACCCTTCCTTTCAGTAACTAAGCTGGCATATAAGAACATTAGGAAGAACTTTCGAAGCTAAATAATCGTTTTATTTCCAGACAGAACAAATGAAAAGGATTGGCAATGAGCTAGATTCTGTTCACTTCTCACTGAAGAAAGCTAGCCAACTAGTGAAAGAGATTGGTCGCCAGGTTTGCTCTCTCTCTCTCTCTCTCTCTCTCTCTCTCTCTCTCTCTCGCCTATACATGGACATGCAGACTAACAGACCGGAGGCACACCTGCAGTGTCACAGATGCATGTTCTACATCTGAAAGTTAACCCTTGTGTGCAGGTTGCAACTGACAAATGTATCATGGCATTCCTCTTTCTGATCGTTATGGGTGTGATTGCAGTAATTGTTGTTAAGGTATGTTTGTCATATGTTTCCAGATGGATATTTTTTCTTTTTTGTATTCTCACATGATAGTAATGTGCAAGAATGGACAATAATAGATTGTTGTTATTAATAACTTATGTAATGCATGTTTGTCATTTTTGACAGATTTAGTCATTAAACTGCTTTTTTTATCCTTCCAGATTGTCAAACCACATAACAAAGACATCCCAGACATTCCTGGTCTGGCCCCGCCTGCTCAAAATTACCAAATCAGTAACAGGAAGTTGTTGTGGGCTGAAGCTTTCACAGGTCTTTGAGACGATTCTGCATGGAGGAGGTTCCACGCGGATGCAGTACGTCCGAAGCAGTAGCTATCCATAAACCATAAGAAGTCGTAATTCTTTGACTGTATTTATGTTGTTGTGTTGATAACTAGGTCTGGAGTCTGAACTCCTTGGGTTTTTGGTATTTGTGCATCCTGGCCCATTTGGCTGTGTATATGCAATAGAGATTTTGAGTTGGGAGGGACTTCTGCTGGTTAATTTATATCTTGGGTTTGAGTAAAAGCTGATTCACTGTTGATGAATGCAGCCTATCGCATTTTTATTCTCAATTGTATAAACTGCAAAAATAATGAATTCCCCTATATAGGTTGGCTTGGAACTAATTTTACAAGCCAGGAGCAAGTCAAAATCAGTCAACTGGTGACGAGCTCTCAGAACCTACCCAGCTGCAGGCAGCGTCTTTCAGCACGGCTCGCCGTTTCATCATTTCTCGAACACTATGCACGCCGTCCCATTTCCCGGCCGCTGCGAGCGTGTTGGAGAACGCCATGTAGGCTCCTGGCCTACCGGCGCGGCTCAGCTCGAAGACCTCCCTGGCCGCGACTTTGGCCATGTCGACGTCCCCGTGCAGCGTGGCCGCCCCAAGCAGCGCCGCCCACACGTCAGTGTTCGGCGTCGCCGGCATCCCCCTGATGAAATCGTAGGCCTGCCGCACGCTCCCGAACCTGCCCAGCAGATCCACCATGCTAGCGTAGTGCTCCATCCGCGGCGGCAGCGCGTACTCGCGCTCCATGCTCTGGAAAACATCATGGCCCTGGGACACGAGCCCCGCGTGGGCGCACGCCGACAGGACGCTCAAGAAGGTGGCGTGGTTCGGCCGGACTCGCCGCTGCTTCCGCATTTCGGCGAACGTCTGAAGGGCCTCGTCGGAGAGGCCGTTCTTACCGTAACCGTCTATCATCGACGTCCAAGTGATGACGTTCGTCGCCGGCATCCGGTCGAAGATCCTCCGGCCATCCTCCACCCGGCCGCACTTGGAGTACATGTCCACGAGCGCGCTCCCGGCCTTGATGTCAGCGCCGAGGTCCCCCTTGATCGCTTGGCAGTGCACCTGCTCGCCGAGCTCCGGCGCGGACAGGAGCGAGCAGGCGCCGAGCACGCTCACGAACGTCGACACCGTGGGCCGGTGCCCCGCTCGCTGCATCGCCTTGAACACCTCGAGCGAGCACTCGGCCGTCTCCTCCGTCCTGCTGTACCCCTCGACCATGGCGTTGTACGCCACGACGTCCCTCTCCTCCATCCCTTCGACTATCGCCTCGGCCTCCGCGCAGAGCCCCTCGTTCATGCACCCGACGAGCAGCGCCGTGGAGCACACCACGCTCCGCGCGGGCATCGCGTCGTGCACCCGCCGCGCGTAGCCCAGCGACCGGGTCTTCACGTAGGCGTCGACCAGCGCGGCGAAGAGGACCTCGTCGAACCCGGCGACCGACCTGACCACGCGCGCGTGGACCTCCCTCGCGGCGGCGCCGGGCAGCGCCAGCGCCGCGGACAGCTTCAACGCCATGGACAGCGCGAACGGGTCCACCCTGCCCGTGCGCGCCGCGAGCCGCCTCACGACGGCGAGCGCCTCCCCGGGGAGCCCCCGCCGGAAGTACCCCGCGGCGAGGTAGTTGTGAGCGGCGTTGGTGGGCCTCGGCATTCCGTCGAACACCGCCCGCGCGTTGCCGATGGAGCCGCATCGAAGGTGCAGAACCAGGAGCTTGACGGAGAGGTCAGCGGTGATGGGCAGCCCTGACGCGAGGAGCTGCGCGTGGAGGGTCTGCGCCTCGGCCCGGGGCGGGGACGCGTTGATGAGACCCTGGACGGCCGCGGCGAGCGCGCCGGCCGTGCGGAGTTGGCGCGGCAGGACGCGCGGTCCCAGCAGCGGGCGAGCGCGCGGCTGCGAGTGGGCCGTTGCGTTTGCGGCTTCTTGCATGGTTTGGGCCCAAGGAGAGCGTGCACCGCCCGGACTCCCGTTTAAAAGGCAAAGGCTTCCAAGCTCGCCGGCAAAAAGCTCCCGCTGCCCATCTTCTTCAACGAGCCCGTCCTCCATTGCCGTCCGGAGGAACTCGTCGATCGGCACTAAATTAAATTTATCAGTTGCTTTTCTTTAGACTTCATCGACAATGTAATGAGCTGACAATTCCTTCGCGACTGTTGTCATCCAATGTTACCACCTCATTGCCAATTGTTAAATTAATAATCATCTTCTGTTGAGTATGTTATCATGTTAGGCTCCTTTGGAACGAACCATTTTCACAAGAATCATATATGAATTTAAGATAAATCAGTTCAATTTTACATAAAAACGTAGAAAACGGAAATTTTTCCTCCAATTAAAGAATGCCATATTGTTTGCTCTATTGGAGGTCGGATTTGGCTTGTCATTGATACTTTATTAACATCAAGTTCCAATCATGATACAAACTTACACAACAATGGAATGAAACAATGGAAATTCAACCACTTGTGTCTTGTGATTACCAACACACGACATTCAACCAGGCATGGAGGAATAAAGCTCGCAACCGATTGATCATCGTATTACTAGTTGACAACCCGGCAGTTCCTTCTGACCTCGCCGGCGTTGCCGGTCTTCACCTCGACGCTGGCCATCTTCACCATGGCCGCCTTGAACTTCTCCTCCCATAGCCCGGGGACGAAAGCTTTGTCACGCACCATCTTGGCCGTGGCCGGCGAGGTCACGAGCGCGTCATCGGACGTGAAGAGCACCCGCTTCGCCAGCACGTTCTTGTAGTACTGGTTGTCGAGCTCGGCCGGCGTCACGACGTCCTGCACCACGGTGGGGTCGTCGCTGGCGGTGGGGTTGGCTGGGCACTGACCCCTCAGCGACGTGGCGAGCGCCGGGTCCATGTTGGAGGGCGCGGCGAGGCGGTCGGGCACGAAGGACGAGCAGTGGGAGCGGCCGACGGTGTGCGCGCCGGAGAGCACGACCATGTCCTCCTCGCTGAGGCCCTTGGCGGCGAAGCTGTCCACGAGCTGCGACAGCCCGAAGGTCGGCGGCGGGAGGAAGTCGAGCGTGCGGGAGGCGAGGGAGACGCGCCCGTCCAGGCGCCCGGCCGGCATGTCGAAGTTGACCTTCCGGCCGCTGAGGAACAACGAGGCGTCGCGCGCCGCGAACGCGATGATGTCCGCGCACGAGACTACGCCCGGGCAGACCCGCTCCACGGCGGCCTTGGCGGCGTCGATGACCTCGAAGCCGCGGAGGCTGGGGAAGTTCGGCCCGCCGAGCTTCTCCGGCTGCGGGTTGGCCGGCGTCGGGTCCAGGAGGACGGACGCGTCACAGCCCTGCATGCATGCATCAGGGAAGTCGCTCGGTCAAGTTTCGATCACATTTTCAGCTCTTATATACCACTACAAATAATAACAAACTAACGCACCTCGACGAAGCAGTCGTGAAAGAGCATGCGGATGATGCCGGCGCCGAGGCCGGGGTTCTTCCGGACGGCCGCTCCGACGACGCGCTTGACGACGGCCTCCGCCGCCGGGCACTTGTCGTGGTAGTAGCCGACCTTCAGGCCGCACGTAGAAGGGTTCGGAGGCTCGTAGTAACCTGCAGCCGCTGCTGCCACGAGCAACACACACGAGACCACGAGCAGAGCCGCCGCGATTCTCGCCATGCTTGCAGCTTGCTCGACCTGACCAAGCTGATCGTTGTCGTCGAAGCTAGCTTCGGTCGTGTTTGCTGGGAGCCTGAGAGAGAGAGAGAGAGACTGAGGTGAGGTGGTGGTGAAGTGCTGCTCCTGCTCACGCAGTCGATTTATAGCGTGGCGATGCATGCTTCTGAACGGTTCCTTTGGGATGTTTACTTAATTATGTCCGCGTGTCGGGGGGCGGAGCCAGCGCTGAATGTGGTTGATTGGGTAGTACAGCTCATGTCGTTGACCACTGCATCAGTCCGTTAAACAGGGTACTCCTTTCATGTTCGTGATGATAGTGATAGCATTAGCTTTCCCCTAAACACAGCAGAGACGTGAGACACTAGCATACTCTCTCTGTTTTTTAATTGATATCGTCGTTGACTTTTAAATTTAATTTTGACTATTTGTTTTATTTAAATTTTTTTGATAAATTTCATCTATTTTGATATAATTTGATTTATCATTAGAGTTTTTTGAATCACAACTTAAAATTTTACATATTCGAGCAAAATTTTTAAATAAGACGAATGATCAAAGTTGATTGTAAAAGTCAACGGTGATATCATTTTAAAAACAGAGAGTACATATACTTGTACTATCATTAGTGATATTTAAAATATAACTAATAATTTTACACATTAAAACAACTTTTTTTAAATAATATGAATAGTCAAAGTTGATGTTAGAAATCAGTTTGCTTGATGTTGTAGGAGTAAATTATTAAGGGACATTTCATTCTATCGTAGTTTTGCGTTAAATCATTTACTCTAACATCATAAATATTAAAATTAAAGCAGTATAGATGCATCTATATCCTCAATCGATACAGAACTGCCCAAAGGTCTAAACGATGCATCCCTGTAATGATTGGTTGAAGAGTCGAGCAAGTGCAAGCTAGGGACCAAAGTCATCAAGACACGGTTTCTTAACAATCTCTCTGTGTTCTTCATTGCGGTTGGATTCTTAAAAAGCCATGTGGTAGGACGATTGCGTGTGGCCGACTAACAAGGGATTAGGCACAGTTTTATCAATTTAATTATCTGTCTTCAAGAGCTTTTACCAGCATGCATGTATCCACATATCTCCTACAATATATAATATGGTTGCCATGCAAATTCCTTTGAATTTGCATCGTATTCGATTCAATAGCCGCAGCAATTTAAAAGAAATGTCAAAATTGAGACGCACAGGGGCAGGTCTAACAACTGGTTGGCCATCCGGGAAAAAAAACATAGAAACAAAAATAAACTTGAAGAAAATTGAACAACTAGTAGTAGCTATCTAGCAGGTGCATGGATAACACAAACAAAGGTTTAGATTGGTTCATTTGATTGAGCTGCCCAATAATGATGGTCATCTTGTCCTTAGCCTTAACAATCACTTTGTAAGATAGCATCCACTTGGATTTGTTGGCGCTAGCTTCGTCTGCACTCAGCAGTATTAAAATTTGTAATTTGTGCATGTAGACGTATGCATGCATAGATTATGTGTCGTCGTTATTATCTAACCTGCATCGTTTTAATGTTCGTACATACCTCTTCAGTTCAAAAATGTAATCGCAGTTAATTTTAGCGTCATCTTTGACAAATCGTTAACTTTTAACATTATCATCTATAAGTCATGTTTCACATAATTTTAAAGATGAAATAAATTATAACAAAATAGTATTATCATGATTTTTAATAAGATAAATAGTTAAAGATGACGTTAGAAATTAACGGTGTCAATAATTTAAAAACGGACGGAGCATATGCATAATAAAGAGATACTCGATCATGAAAAGAACTGAATGCTTAATCCAAACCTAATTTTCGTTCAGATGAACGTATCCAGTTGTGCGTAGATTATTCTTTCGCACGCGGTCGTACACAATCAAATCTGGGGGCAAGTATGTGTCTGGTTGATAATTTAGGACAAACTGATACGCAGTTGCTGCATTTTTGCTGGCTGCGGAGGTTCACGCGATATCAAATGGTACGGTGAGGGTGTCAGTAATCAAAGAGCACCCTGGCCAGTTCTATTAGATTTACAGGCTGCAACTAAATTGGTGAGTGATTGCTGGCTGATTGATTCGGCAACGAGTAAAACCTTGAGCGTGTTCTACGAGATACTCTATCTGTTCTCGTATTGTTTGCAGTATAAGTACTCCTTCCGTTCTAAAATACTCCCTTCGGTTTTAAATTATTAACACCATTAATTTTTAATATCAATTTTGACCATTCATCTTATTAAAAAAATTATTCTAATATGTAAAATTATGAGTCGTAATTTAAATTCTAATAATAATAAATCTAATAATAACAAAATTTTACACATTTGAACAAAATTTTTAAATAAGACGAATAGTCAAAGTTGAAGTTAGAAGTCAATGATGTCAATAATTTAAAACCGGAGAGAGTAAGTTTTTATCTGAGTTTAATTAAATATATTTTTGTATGATTTCTACAAATATAACTTAATTTTAATATGTATTAAATATATATTATAAAAGTATTTTATTATGATGAATATTAAAGTACAAAGTTCATATTGTTAAAATTAATTAAATTTATATAAATTATTTGTCACAATTAGATGGCATAGAACCCAAACGAATATTTATTTTGAGACGGTAGTAACTAAATAACATATGGATCATGACTACCGCAGTACATCAGCACGTCTGCACCGTTAGCAGGATCTGAAAAAAAAAAAATAGTTGGTGAAAGTATAGAGTAAGGTAACCACCTTTTGCTACGTACCATGGCGCGCAGGGGCATGAGGGTAGGACTCCACCCTTTTTTGGAATTAAATCGGTATATGGAGTACTTGTAATCTCAGATAGGATGCATGCATTTTCTTTTATAGGAACACTTTCCAATAATAATTAGTACTAGATGTTACCCATGACGATAGTCCAAGTTCAATTTAACAGAAAAATAGAGAGATACTTACAGAATCTGCAATGCTTGGAAAGCAGGAATGAAAATACATGAATCTTAGGTCCAACTCAGAATATCTAACGGAGTAGGTTCAACCAGTCTGCAAGATGTCCTTTTTCACGTCGATCAGCTCCAAGCTACGCAGGCTCAGGCTGTTGCTTGGGCTGAGCTTCCCTGATGTTGGGCTGAATGGTGGCGACACTATTGCCGGGGTTCTGGCAGATGGCCTTCTCCATGACGGCCTTGACGATGGCCTCGGCCTGGTGGCACTTGTCGTGATAGTAACTCGCTTTGGGGGTTCCGGTTTATCAAATTGTCAGGTCGGGTAATTCGAGTTTTTAGAATTTCAGATTTTCAAATATAATACTTGAATTTCACTTGAGATAAAATTAAATCTGATAATTCGGATACCCGATATTTCAAGTTCGAGTTTGGGTAAACTTGAATTACCCGATCTACATTATCACATTAAATTATAATTATAATTGATGTCGTTTGACATTGTATTATCATAGTTCAGAGCGAGTGATTTTATGTTAGATAAAGATTTGTATGCTTTTTTACGTTATTTGTGAGATGAGCTTAGTTGGCTTGTGTGTGGATGACTAGATCTAGAATTTGATCAATAATAGATATAATAGGTTAAAAAAGCACATTTTCTAATTATTCGGGTGTTTCGGGTAATTCGGGTACCGAAGGTACAAATTCGATTAGACTCGAAATTAACTCGCGTTTTCAGATCCACTGTCCAAAAATTTGATTCGGATTTCAGATTTCGGGTTTTTCGAGTTCGGGCTTCGAGCTCAGGTTCTGTGCCCAGTGCAAATAATAATCCATTTGCAAGATGGTAGTATGGCAGGCCACGGCCAGGCGCCGAAATTGTAACTGCGGCTAAATTAGAAGCACTGGCCATGTCTGCAAGAAGGAAGCTTAGTACTATATATATCTCGGGACTGAAGGTCAGTACAGACACAGAAGAATGCGAGGATCTACAGGAAGGAGCTATTTATGGTTTGAAGAAGGCCAAAAATTGACCTTGTCAGTGTCCAAAAAGATTCGTAGCATGTGTATCATGTGTACTTAATTCAAATATAGGAGTTTGGTGACGAGCAATTTGCGTGGCTAATGCAATTACATTTCTCGCTGGCGCAAGGAAACGAAGTCTTGGTACACTGTTAGACAACAGCGCTTCACTGACCGTGGACAGAGGCTGCTCAACGAATGAGATCTGGAGGCCGGCAGCCAAAAGCTTGAATCTGCAAGACCCATTCTCAGCGCAACGTTTCAGTGAGTTCACGACAGCAGCGTTCAACTTGGCCATCATATGTCCTTATGTGTCGCCGAAGCACATGCCGACTTCAGCTTTCAAGATTAAGCCGCAGCTGACTTAGCTGATTCCGCGATGAACTCTTCATATATATTTTAGCCAGGGACTCGCGAGATGCAACAATGATCAACAACAAATTAATTAGCTCCGTACTGTTCGTGCCCTCTTGCGTTCATTTCTGTTTCAATAATCTACCAATTGCAAGCGACTGTGACGGGAATGCATGCTTCTTCCCCCGTTCGTTGAGACGTCCGGTCAACTGGAACGTTTCCATTTACACTGCGACGCTGTAGCAACTGGGTCAGACCGCGTATCGTTGATGCTTAGTTTCACGAAAGGTTCAAGGTACTAGTTTGTTAACAACCATACATATATTATGTTCCAATCCATTGATCAGCTGCCTACTTCAAGCTGCAGCATTTCTCTTTTGAGTTCTTTTCCTTTACACATGGACATGGTACATGACGTTGATATTTTTTTTCTCGAACACGCAGAAGAGCTGCGCATCATTATATTAAGAAAAAAAAAGGAGAGAGAGCTCCTACAACACACACCCACACACTATCTTGCTGTTATCCAGTTTACATTCGTGCAAGTGACAAACAAAAAACGACCAACACCTAGACCTAGACCTTAAACATCATCAGCCCAAACACTCAAGAGGGATAGCCCCCGAGCACCGGCTAGTATCCACAACCGGCATTCCTCAACAGTAACAACTATAAGCTCTTGCAGGTTGGGAATGTCGCCATCAAAGACACATCGATCGCGGAGGTTCCAGATTTTCCAAGCTCCTAGGATAATGAGTCTAGACCATGGCGAGTGTGATCAGTAGAAGCTTCGGAAACTCGACGCCACCATTCCAAAAAATTATGATCATCCTGTGTAGGAGATAGTTCTTAAAGGCCGACCTGATTTAAAATCTGAAACCAATATTGTCGTGCGAACACACATGACACTAACAAGTGATTGATGGTCTCCTACTCCTCATCGCATAAGAGACAAAACTCAGGATGCTCCAAACCTCTCCGAGCTAGACGGTCAGAGGTCCAGCATCTATCATGCACTACTAACCAGAGGAAAAAACTGCACTTAGGTGGCGCCCAAGACTTCCAGATGCGCTCCCAAGAACCGAATTGAACGGAACCAGCAACCTTCATATGCAGATGCTGATATTCACATATATCAGGGCAACTTTTTGCTCCTAATAATCCAGATGGACACCTAGGAGAGATTAGTATGGTATGTCTTAATATTGGCCAAACTACTACATGTGAGGCTCTGTTGACATATATATTGTATGCCATAGAAAGAATAATTATAGCTACAAATACAATACATCTTGCTGTTGCAGATGAGTTTGTAGGCAATGATATTGCTGGTAATTGGCCAAAACTGTTGGAGAAGATGTGAATTTACACTAGCAAAATATCAACGCCCATTTGTACAGAAATGACTAGAATAGGGAAAGTGTTGGGAAAGATGAAACTTCTTGTAGTGCTAGAGACATATATAATTCTTTGCCGGTGAACCGTAACTTCAGCATGTACCGTCAAAGGGTTAACCATTTGACGTGCAGCACATGATCGAAGTAGATTAATTATCCTGAATTTTATTCTCTAGCTAGGGGACAACAGAGCAATTCTTCTGAGACATGCACTAGGCAGGATGTCATTTGGTCAAAGAAATACTAGTAGTATGACAGTGACACGAGTTCAGTGTAGTGTAGCTTTTGGCCAGCTACCATTCTGAAGTTTCATGCTGAACTTACATTTTACTGGCAGAGCATGCAAAGTGAGGTTGTTGCATCTCCGATAAATAAACGTAGAAAACTCAATCTTATGTAGCTCGAAGTGCATTCCTAGTCAGATTTGACTGGATCACAGTGCATGTAGGTTGATACAAAACTTATGAACTTTCGTTAAGCCATGATGCTATAAATTGTTATCGTCTTACCTGGCAGCATTGCTCCCGTCCTATGTGAATGCTACAGTCAGATGATTCGACCTGACTTCTCAACATCCATCCCCATCGTCGGAAACAACTGGATTGTTATCTATTGTAAAAATATTTGGATTGGGTTATCGTAGAACTGCAAGACAGATCAAACACAGCAAAACATGCTGGACCAACCAAGTCAGCATTATCTATTCAAGAAGTTGCTTTAGAGACACTGAGGATAAACTAAAAGTACTCTCGTTCAGAGGAATGAGAAAAATATGTACTAGGAAGATACATTAGAATCTGCATTAATTTAAAACTGTAAGAAATCTCTGTTTTTCAGTGACCAAATAATACCAACCAAAAAAATAATCAAAACAGTGTTGCATTGAAGTATTAAGTGCTTGCATTGTACTCCCTCCGCACCAATACAAGCTTATTTCTAGGTTTGGTTGATTACAACTTTGACAAAAAAATTTTGGTAAATTTAATTAATTTTAATGATATAAATTATATATATTATGAAAATATTTGTTTTGATGAATTTAAAAATACAAATATTAGATTTTTAAATTTAATCAAATATATAAAAATTATTGGTCAAAGCTGCATTCAACAAAAGCTAGAAATAAGCTTCTAATGGAAGGAGGTAGTATACTTTTTATGATGTTAGTAACTATGAGAATGATAACATTTTTATTTTGTGTAAGCAATATTTAGTATTATTAAGGTATTACAATTTACAACGGTGTTGATTAGTAAGTCGGCTTACAATGCTGAAGTTATTAGACTTTCATGGAGGCTAACATAATTCTATACTCACACAGGAAACCAAATACAATAGTATATGATAGAGTAGAACCTTTTTGAGTCTAGGACCACTTCCAGGAAGGAGAGTCCTTGTACTTTCTGTACCAATCTCTGGACCGATAGTTGATATGCACATCAAAAACAAAGTGATATCATTACACATACGGCTTCAACATACAACAAGACTTTAGAACGGTCTAACAAACATATCTTATATTACATTCATCAAGTCGGCGCAGCGACTCTTATTCAAACATCACACCTATTCGATAACTACTAGCACACCATAGACAACACTCGAGCGAAGGGCGAGACTTCTAATCTTCCTAGTCGGCATCATTCTCATCGTCTTCATCCTCTGAACAAACAAACAACAGTAAGGGATAGGGTGAGTATAAACGTACTCAGCAAGCTCTAACGGTAAGGAGAGTAAGGTTCACGAAGAACGAAGCAAGGAGAGGCTTGAGGTTTAAGTTTTGCGAAAAGCAAGTTTTTAAGCGGGGCTTCCTAAAAGAAAAGTCTTTAAACAAGATGAAAAATAATTTTTATTATCTTTTAATAGGGTGGACATGAGGAACCATCAGTTCCCAAGTTTTAATCGGGTACTAGCACGCATCCATACAGGCTCTCAGCACACAGCCAACACTTTCCAAAACACGGGCGTCTACACCCACTCACTCCTCAAGAAAAATATAGAAAACTAATCATAGGGTGCTGAACAAATAGCATGCCATTACCGTGACAACGGTTTATCCAGAACGATTTTACACTCTGCAGAGGTTATACACTGTACCCACAGGTTATGCCACTCCTGATCAACGGAGTTGCATAACGCTTACCCCACTACTACATAGGCTTCCACAAATTTCACCGAAAATGTACACAGGAGCTATCTGTCGGGGTATCACCCTCCCAATGATGCGACAGTACATTTCTGGAGCCGGATCGTAAAGATTTACCATAGTCACATCTTTTCTTGGTCCCCGACTATGTCGGGTATTGTAACGCCCTGAAAATTCATCTATTCAAAATTCAAATTTAAATTCACAAACTAAATGCAACTTTATAAATTATCAATTATTTTCTAACTCCTAATCCATCTCTATCCATCGACTATCTTTCGAAGCTGACTGGCAGCGCTTTCTCTTCCCTTCCTTCCTTCACATGCAAGCTCGCCTACTCCAGAACCTACTGCCTGCCATGCCATCCAATCCGCTGAGCTATGCCCCGAGCTAGTCGA
>BCLH01003670.1:0-18016 GCA_001602315.1 Zoysia pacifica
CTTGGCCCTGATATACTGCTGACAATTCCTTCGACCCCTTCCGGTAGGAACGGACCTTGACCCTTTCATACATTCCACCCAAATTTTTCTGCTCACTTTCTGATGATGAGCTGGTGCTAGCTTCGTCCCCTCCATGATCGACGACGACCCCAGCCCCCAAGCCCAGCCTACGGAACCACCCTATTCTCCTCCTCTGGATAGCCTTGGGGACACCGGAAACCTTTCCGCTGCGACTCATGAACCTTTGGATGAACGACAACGAACTGGAACTCCTGCTCATATTGCTGCTGCCGCCATCTCTGCTGGATCCACCGACGGAATTGTCATCCGAGGCACCACCCTCATAGCTCGTCGTCTCCTCCGACGACCAGGTCGACATCGAGCAGTCATTCTCGTCAGACTGCGACGATAATCTCCCGAACTCCGGCACAATCTCCTCCTCCTTCTCAACCTCACACACGGCCACGGTGTCTACCGAACGCGGCTGTTGGGGGCTCGGGCTGCCCTCCAGGCCCATGCTTCTCATGAACCGCTCCCTCCGCTGCCACACACTGTCGAGGCGGCCGGACCACGGCAATGCGTGGCCGGGACTGGACGCCGGCGACGCCGTCAGCTCTTCCCGCGTATCAAAGAACGCTTCTTCCTCCATCTCCATCCTACTACAATCTACTAGCAATTCGCACCCCTCCATGGACAGGATCTCTGGGACAGGCGACTAGGCGAGGTACTGCAGAGGACCAAAAGAAAAAGTGGGTGAACACACGTCTCAGAGAGAGCCCTTGTCCAATACGCACGCTTATATAACAGTAAAGCGGGCGCCGAATTTGCCCCGGCGGCAACTGGGGACAGAGTAAAGAAGAGCGAACGCGGGGGGAGCACGGGAAAGAGGGCTGATTAGCATAATCAAATCGCATCAAATCCCAAGCATTCAATTGCACGCATCTCCCTAATCCCGCCTCGAGCAATGCATCCGGCCTGGCAATCCAACAAACCGCGAACCCGTTTTTAAAGCGAGAACAGCCGGGCCAAGAAACGCTACAAAAATGTCAGTTTTTTTCCTCTCCAAACAAACGCCGGATTCACCAACGCAATTATTTTATGAGACACCAAGATACATATCGAAACAGCTGATTGATGGCAGAGGAATGATGAATTAAGAAAGAGGAAACCAAGTCGTTGGCATGGCAGGGGAAGCTCACCTGGCCTGGGCGAGGAGGCAAAACTCGCGCGCACGCTTGGGGACTGGGATCCAAGACTGCTCAGGGACGCCGCGGCGCGTGTTCTTGGTTCGTGGTCGCCGGGCGCAGGGACAGCCGCTGCAGCACGGCTGATGGCGCTAGTGGGTGCTGGAGTTATCGAAGGATTGGGTTCGGTTTGGCGCGGGCAAAGAGCAAGGAGGGGGAGGATCGCAGGCAGAGAATGACTTATTACGGGGAGACGGAGGAAGGCGCGGAGCGCCAGGTCCCCGGCCGCGCGACTGCGACCCCATCACCATCGCCAGATTTGGAAGCGGCGAAGCATAAAATAAATCAGAAATTTTTGAGAAATGCTCTCTCCTTCCTGTTGTTTTTGTCGGATACGGAAATTAAGAAGAATGAAAAAAAAATATATTAAAAACAAGAAAGAAAATAAAGACATAAAAATATTGAAAAAAAAATATATTAAAAAATAAAAATAATTTATAATTAAAAAAACTTGTGAGCTATAAAATAACTTATAATGCATGTTTGCCCCTTTTTAAACAGATTTAATTATTCAATTTAAAACAGACCGTGATGCTGCATGTTTGCGACACCGCTTTCTCTAGTTGTTTCTGCCACTTCTGACTGGTCCAACGCTGATGCGTGCCTTATTCCGTTTCTTTTATATATGATCTTTACTTTTCTATATTTTCTTCTCCATTTATTTTTTTCAAAGTTCATTTTCGGTGACCTTACGACGTAGTACGAGCAAAAAATTATCAGCATTACTTCAGGAAACCCGTGTAAATTGTTCTTTGAACAACCCGAAAATAAGCACAGCACCATATGTAGAGGACGGACAGTGAAATTGTTCAGTTTAACCACGTCGCATTCTCCCATCAAGCTAGGCCTGGGTCTATACATCCTTAGGCCTGCAACACGTCGATCTGCTCATGTAATGCTTACCTGATCCACGAGATGCTCATATTTTCCTTGCTCTGGTGGAATGGGTACTCCTAGTACTCCATGACTGAGGCAGATGCAATGACCTGAAGGCCTCGCTGTCACTCCTAGTACAGCATCTGTATCTGAAAAAAAAAATCTGCTTTGCATTTGACTCAGTAATTTCAGAAAAAAACGGCAGGCGAATGGATGTTGGATTAACCCCTGGTTCAGATTCTCCGAACAGAACATTAGCAAAGTTAATTACTACTACTTGCAAACTTATTGCTCCGAACTGCTTACGCTAAATTGGCTCATCAAAGTGGGGAACAGTTTGATGCACCTAACAGATCCTACCACCTTCCGCTGCCGGGGCTTGGCTTTGGTCCCCTTGGGCGTACAGTGCGATTTCATTTTACCTAGTCACGCCAACAGAGGCACGAATTGTTGCAGCATCTCTTCAGTGACTCGGTCCGGGTCAAGCCGTCAACTGGGGCTGCTCTCTCGGCTCCTTTTGATTTGGTCATTGCGTGACCCGTGTCACTGGCTCACTGCCGTGTATTCTAAACCGTGCATCTGTTCGGACCGGGTTCAAACGTAGTAGAAATTTACGAATTTCTTGAATTTCGAAGTCAATTTGGATCCGCGTCGAGGTAGTTGAGTGACTTTCAGTAAGAAATGAGCAGATAATGCAGTTAGGCATCGCGAGCGATACGAAGCATGCATGAAACCAAACATCTTGCTTGTGGATTTGGTAAATGGAAACAGAGAGGGAGATGATGATGATGATGATTTCTAAGAGACGTCGGCTAGTTTGTTGAAACCAACTGGATATGCATGAGCAGATAGAGATTCACTGCTATCTAACCCAACAACCCTGTAGTTCCAAAGCTGTTTCGTGGTTCCCAAAAGATGCAAGTACGTCTTATCTCTTCTCAATATGTTTTGGAGCACAGCTTTACACGAAAGCAACTGCCCCCAATGACTTATCCAGCCGATGCATGGCTGCATAAACCCGAATAAAGCACCATGTGCTTCCAGTTCTGTACAGTTTCATCTCACCAGTATGAATTACCTGAAAAAAAATACTCCATCCATCCCAAATTATAAGTTATTTTAAAGCTTTCAAATTTTTCTAAATTATAAATCATTCTCACTTCTTAATACACTTTCTCTCTTTCTAATATTTTTTTTATCTATATCTATCTCCTCGTCATTTTCAACAAATTTCACATTTTTTTACTCTCCTTAATTCTCGTACTCGAACCCAAAACGATCTTAAATTGGGATAGAGGGAGTCTCAAAGACCATTAGAAATGTGGCCAGTTTGTTTGTTTGGTCACGTCTTGTAGACACTTAGCCTTTTGTTTTGCCAGTGCTGGAGTGGTTTTGTGGTGTGTTTGGTTGTAAAAAAGTCGTATTTGTATTTTGTTTTCTCTCTTAATGCGAAACACGCTACGCGCAATTTTGAAAAAAAAAAAGTAGCACAGCTCAAGGTTGCTCACTCCAGATAGTTCTTAACTGAAGACTTTTTTTGGTTCTGATAGTAAAATCTGCAAAAGCTGAACAACGCCGCATTAGCTATCTTTGATATTGAGCCGTTCAATTTGAATAATTCATTTATTCCTCTGTTTGCATACTTGGACAGTGACAGATTATACCACATTATATTTCTAAGCTTGGGTTGTCCTAATGATAAACTAGTGCCACTGGTAGTGTCTGGAAGACTACTTATTAGTGCCCCTAGATGAAGCAACATGGCAATGAGAATGCCTTTGTATTCAACATTTTGTTAGCAAGAGCGAAATTTGTACTCCCTAGTTCTGTTCACTAAAAATATGTTTGGTAGCACAGCTATCCCTAAACGGTCTTCAAATTAATAAGCAACGAGAGATAGCAACGTGTCTGACAGTCATTGTCTGCCGCAATCATATCAACAATCAAGATGATTTGTCCTCTGATCGTGAAATGCAGGTTTGGTGTGACGTCTTCAAGTAGAGCCGCTCACCCCGGTTTGGTGGTAATGCATCATATTCTAGTCAGTGCTTGCATGTCCAGCAACAAAGTCCATGTTCTGATTAATTTAATTATTATTAATTGAAACTGCTATTCGAGCACGACCACTAGATCTAAACAAATCTAAAGTGTTCTGGACAACCTAATATTCCTGCTAGAATCTGGCACATATGTACATTACCCGAACATTTGTGGCGTAGGCCCATGCTGCTGCCGATGTTTATCTTCGAGGAATCCTGGGCGCTCCTATCCACTTCACCTTGTTGAGGGATGCGCCAAATTATCTAAATTAATCCATTAACCTAGCAATTAACTAAATATATCAGTGTCATATAAATTTACTAACGATTCGTCAGTGTGTGTCCACGGACAATTGCACGCTGCGCGGAGCTTGTCCGTCCTTACCAACAACAAGACGAGTCCTTTAATCATAAACTACAGTACTGTCTCGTGCATATGGCCGTTTCACCAACGGCTGGCGAGAGAGATAATTAGTTTTGATATAAACAACCACTACGTATCCTGTATCCATTTCAACGGAAGAAGTGTAGCAATCCATATATGCATGCAGAGAATCCAGCCAGGTACGTAGTCTCTCGTAAAACAAAAGGGAAAAGGTCGCCGTTAGATGAACCTGCTAGCACTGTTCACAGAACCGGCCTGCAAGATCTGGCTGGGATTCTTCTCCGACTCATTCTTCCCCGGGAGGAAGACGATCCGCTGCAGCTTGCACGCATGATTGTTCCCACATGTCAACTTGCACGGAACAGCACGGCCGACAGGCAAGAGCCATTGGCGCTAAGTAAAGGGAACGAATTAACGAAATTCCTTCCATCTGCATGACGCCTTCCAGTGGACGACGCCGTCGCGCGCTTTGGACTCGGTGGGTCGATCAGTACCACACGTCGCTGCATGCAAGTGACGCGCCCGCCCTAATTAGTTGTGCGCGCTGGCTGCTCAGATCGAAAGATCGATCTGGATTTGTGGCCTTTAATGTTTGAGCTGTAGTGTACTCTCTTTGTTTTTTAATTAATGTCACTGTTAATTTTTTAATTTAATTTTAACTATTTATTTTATTTAAAAAAAATTTGTTCGAATGTATAAAATTTTAAGTTGTCATTTAAATAACTCTAATGATAAATTAAATTATATCAAAATATATTAAATATATTAATTTTTTAATAAAATAAATGATAAAAATTAAATTTAAAAATCAATAACGATATTAATTAAAAAACGGAGTATTATGTACGAGCCGACCGAACGACGTGATCGCATAAAAGGACGGGTGAGGGATCATAAGAGGCTTGCTGTAAAGAGCCCGTGCCGTGCCGCGTCGAGGAAAAGCGCCCGGTCGAATTTTTCGGGGGTCGTCCGTGTCCGGAATTCTGGCTTTGATTTGCTTCCATGTCGTAATCCCCGTGACGCTTTTCTTTAGCAACAGTAGTAGAGTACTGCTACTACTTGCGGCTAAAATTGATCGAACCGTGAGCATTATTGTGCTTGCCGTATCACGGCCGGCGGTGAATTTCTGAGTCAGCCAACGCGACTAGACCGGTCATCTGTTCCTCTCCGTGGATGGAAAGCTGCCGCGGCGACTGGCGAGTCATCCCGTGCGTGCGATCCGCGTCCATTGACTCGGGCCCTGGGGGACGCACAGTTTCTCAGGTATCTGAATTTCGTCTCGATTTGACTCGGCCTTGGTACAGACTTCTCGCTCGTTTTATTCGAACTTGTCGCTACCAAACGTTCACCGCTGGGCAGCGATCACTTTCAGTTCATCGGCAACGCATCGCGAGGCCAAGATTAGCGGCGTCAGCACATGCACAAACCGGTGCCGATCTGTTGGGACTGCAGCGGGGCATAGCAGTATGAGTAAACGGTTGTGTGCTAGCTGTGTGTTGCGGACAGGCCAGTAGATGAGATGCGGAAGAGCAAGAATTAGAGACGACGCACTATACTGCGTACAGTACCATGTATATCCATAGGATGCCGCAATTTTGTTCGATCGATTGTACTCGGTGCAAGGCAGCTGAGCAAGCTTCACCTTTACTTGTAGTATCTCGCTAAACAAGTAAAATAGATGATACCGTGCTACTTGAGAGATATTGGACGTACCTCCACCTCTTTAATTAATCTTAGACACTAATTTTTAAAATTGATATCGAGTCTATTATTTTTTGTGTTAGACTCACTATTTTTAGTATCGATTCACCATTTTAATATCTTTGATTATGTATTTACTATTAAATCTGATTAAGCAGATGATTGTGGTTAATTTTAAGCATTGTATTATCTCTCAACAAGTAAACATGTTGTCAGTATACAGCTCAGTTAACATCCACGACAAACAAGGCGACAATTGGGCAGGTTACAGGTGACAGCACCATGCATAAACAATAATTTAGAAGTCCCGCAACCCGGATGCAGAAAGATGCCGCGCTTTGCGTCTCTGGAGCTGTACGTAGCAGCTGAAGCGTGCGTGCGTCTCTGAACTAGACTGGGAAGAGATGCATGCATCAGTGCCTGGACGGCCAAATGGGCCGCGCCGCAGTGTCGCCGCTTGCGGCCGCAAATCCCACGAACTCTCGATCACGAGCCACCAGAACCACCGGTAACACATCGTAACACTGAAAAGACAATATATTTGCTTAGCTTAACTGGCGGAGGATCGGAGCGAGCGAGGTTGAGTCCTAGGAACTCGTCACGGACTCCAATGCCGTATGCGGTGCATCTCGCAAGGCGCACGGCGATGAGTGAGGTGCACTGCACCAGCAGCGAGCTGACTTGTGCGCTCCAGTTGCTGTTCGCTCCGCATAATATAAAACGCATGACCTTGCCATCATCGTCAAAAGAGTGGGGAGAGGTGGCAAGAATTTACTCCTCCGTATTGAACAGCCTAGGCTCGTACTGTGTACAAGTGTCAGCGCGGCTGTATTCCCCGCTCCGTTACGTCCCATGTGGAGTAAATGTTCCATGTGAGGTACTAGTACCAATGCAATGGCCATGTGTTGTCTTGGCACAAGTCTCTTACTAACATAAATCTTAGGGTTACAGTGCTAAGCTACCATCATGTAGGGTTCGTTGTGCGGCATGTCAGCGGCGGTACGTGGTATGGGAGGGTGAGAAACCGTCAAACAGATGTTTCCCCGAGTCCACTCTGTCGGTGCAGGAGTCGCACGTCGGCTATCGGAGCGATTCCTCCTCACGGAAAGCGAGCAGGGACACGTAATCGCTCCAGCTCCGAAGTCCGAACCCTTGAGCAAAAAAATTGCAACGCGAAGGTATCCATCCATACTGATGCAGTGCATGAGCATCTGACATGACACTGGCCTTCGTCTGTGACTGTGTGGCGGCCGGCGCGCGAGGACGACGTGCCGAGTTAAATGACCTGGTCGGCGAGCTAATCTAGTTTGGGGTTTGGGATGGAAAAAAAGAGAGAGTATTCTTATGGAGTATTAGAAAGTAAAAATGATAATTAATTTTTTGAACAGATTTTGAATTGTGTGGACGGAGGGAGTGATACGTAGCCGAACCGAATGTCAGCGCATGCATGCATGTGTCCAACTGTTTTCAAGCGTCCAGAGCGCGCACTGCCTGACAACAATAAGTCGATTCGTTCCAGGCTGGATGGCCGTGCGACGTACTACATGCACTCACCTGCCGCGGTTTGAGCTGGCCATAGGACAGGTCGGTCGTCCCGATCAGATGCATGCCGACGTCGGCGCTGGCCGTGCGAGAGTTCAGTACCGTGTCCACGTCCACGCTCTTGGCACGTAGCTATCCAAGGAATTCAAGCAATGAGCAGAGACAGTGCGTGATAAGAACGGGCCATGCTTCGCAGGAAACGCAGCACGATCCACCCACAACGGACATGTTCCGTACATCACCGTGATGGGCTTCTCAATCATTCGGAGCAACCTATCGATCGATCGAAACGGACTCTTCGCGGAGGCGTGCGTGCGCGCGTCCACCACCCCGACCGTACACGGAGCTTTCGGCCCCCGTCCTACATCAAGGTTCCGTTGCGGGCAAACAGTATAGAGCAGTGTCGCACGCGCCGTGACACGGATGCTGCCACGAAACCGTCCCTGTTATGGTACTGCTCTGTACGTGCAATACATCGTGCCGGAACAAACGAGTCGCACAGCGAATTCGCTCAGTCGCCGCGCGCGCGCGGCCTGGTAGATCTCCAGGTTTGTAAGGACGCTGTTGGATTCTAGCAAGAGGTCCCCCGGTTACGTCGCAGTCCCTGGTCTATTGCAAGATGGGCGTTCCAAAACTATCTGCGCACCGGGAACAGTTTCGGAGATCGCGATTTTGTGGGTCGCGTCGGAATGGACGGAGGGAGGCGAGGCGTGCCTTTTAAGAAGGCCGTTTCCGTGTCATGTACTAATGACTAATGGGCCGACAGGGAGCTCCTACTACACGTATTATATTTTGACGGGCCTTGAGCCTTTGAGACGGGCTTACGGTCTGGTAGGATTAGGCCCATATGTAGTTGGACAGGCCCGTATGTAGTTGGACTCTCGTCGCTCGCTTCGCGGAACTTCCGGCCGGTCTAGCAGCCTAGCCCACCTTGAGCTTCCTTTCGGCACGGAAATATTACGGGAATTTTCGAATGAAAACTGGGCTACGATGTCACTCGGGCCATCTTCCGTTCCTGTACCGCACCGCACGTCCAGTGCCTGCACGAGTTCGACGGCACGGTCTGGTGAAACGCGGCACCTGCCGAGCGGCGTCGCGCTGAGAATTCTCAGGTAGCCAATGGACGAAGAGGAGCGGAGGCCGTGACAGGCCTTGATCTGAAGAGATGAGCAGATTTTTTACCCGGGCACGCATATCCGGGGGCGCGTCAGCGCCATCTGATCCTGAAGAGCCAAGCGCCCACGACCATCGGTTAGAAAAAGCCACGGGGAGAAATCGTCCCGCGCGGCCACCCACCGCAGCGCCGGACGATCGAGGTGGTCCCGCTGAGATTTGGAACCGGTGTGCGTGCGATCGCGATCGAGCAGCAGGCGCGGAGATTCAGGTCGTCTTGCGACTCTTGCCGTTGTCTCTCCTTTGACAGCGATGCCTTCGCAGCCGCAGCCGCAGCCGCAGGTCAACAAGTTTTCCATCACCCCACGCTACTACCTGACAATGCAAAACAGTACTCCATATACAGCTCTTTTACGTGCCGTGTAGCAGTGGCCAGTTGCCTCTCCCCTTTGTGCTGGACTATCTCGCCACGATGCGTCCAGACGCTCGCCGTACGAGCATTCCATCCCTTGCATGGTTCAACGTGATCCTGGTGTCGCGACACAGCAATGTTCCTTCCCACAGTGAGGACGCGCTAGCTCTAGAGACCCACACGCGAGACGCAACGAGGAGTTGGGTTGGATTCGCGGCGGATTTGATTTGACCTATGCCGCTGCGCGCGCACATTCCTTCCTGTCTCAGGACTGACCGAAGGGAAATATACTCTATTTTTTGTGCTGAAAGTGGAGAAGGTGAGGCAGTGAGCTCACGAACGAAGGTGACAGTCGGAGACGCGGCAGGACTCGGCGTCGAAATTTGGAGCTTGCTGTCGAGTGCTAGCTATCGATCCTTGGGCGGCGTGGGTTTGGTTCTGCTCGCTGATGGAGAATCCATACCATTCAGGTGGAGGCGTGGAGCACCAACAGCATTTTCTGGGTAGAATTGACCGCTTCTTGTTTCACTTGGCCTGTAGAAATCATTGTGCTGCTGCATACTTGTAGCTGCCGTAAGTGGATGGTGGCGCGGACAGGAGGATGAGTTTCTACCCCTCTTTTTCCACGGTCGGCTTCAATTTCCTACTCCTACCAAGGTGCACAAAACGTGGTCTGGTCAAGTACAAATCCGGGAATTTCAGCTGATGACAGTGCTAACTCAGCTTTCCACTAGCAGCCGGCACCCCGCTCGTCCAAAACAAAGGCGGCCACCAAACCCAACTTTTCTGCCTCTCTCGTCTTCGCAGCGAAGAAATGTCCAACGGGGATCATTCCGCTGCCACCGGTCCTTTTGTCGGACATTCGCCTTTGAGCCGATGACGTTCCCGGTTCGATCGATGTCACGGCGACACGATGACGCCTTCGTTTCGTTGCTGTCTTCCCCTGCACCCTTGACCAGCCACGTGAAAGAACGCTACTCCTAGCTAGCAGATCCTGAATGGTGTCCGTCCGTCAGGCCACGGGCGTTCAACGCAGCTTGACCGGCTGCTCGTTCTCGACCACAGGCTTGAGCTTGACCAACGAACAGAACGGACCGCCGTTGCTCAAGCCGGATGGACGGACCACAACAAAACAACCGCCCCCCTTCCACAGCAGGGGCTCGCTCGTTCCCTGTCTCATTCGTTTCCAGAAACCCGGCAATATTCCACTTCTCGTCATCGCCTTCGCATCCGACGCGTCATCCCAAGCAGTCGAGGACAAGGCCAAAAGCGACCGCAGGAGTAGCGGACGAGGGGTAGGGTGTGGAGAGGGACGTTCGATTTGCAGGCACAACCATGAACGAACGATTTTCTTTTTCTGAAAAGGAGCGAGTGAATGTTTACACTTGTAAAGATGCAAGTGACACGTTATTTAAATCGGGGGGGGCTGAAAGCTGCAGTTGGCCTAGCAACCTAGGACCGAAAGGCGAGTCGATTGGGGGAATTCTCCGTGCGCATCACAGCGGGGAGCGACGTCGATCGGGATTATTCCGGTCCGGCGATGGCAGCTTCCACTTGATCATGCGTGCTGTCCACGTCTGGTTCCGGCGTGGAGTTCACTTGATCTGCGAGTTCACGCACACGTTGTGAACTCTGTAGCCGCTACTGAATCTCTACTGCGTGCCTGGGGGTGGCATTTGTGCAAGGCCCCATAGGTGGATGCAGCGAGCAGCGTGTTGAGACCATGGTGCTCAGCTCAGCCCCAGCACCGCACGAAACCATGGGGCTGCTGCTGACGGGCAAGGTTTAACAAACCGTTCGAAACCGGTCTGTTTTTACGGTTTTTGGTAAAATCAGTTTGGTCCGATTTTATGAGAAGATCAGTTTTTATTTTAAATTTTTTAAAAATTTAAAAATTTAAAAATTTCAAAATACCGAAAACCGAAGAAACCGATCAGTAAACCGGTGAAACCGTTCGATAAACTGAAAAATCGGTCGATTTACTGTAGTAATTTGTTCAAATTTTGAATTTTCGATTTGAAGCAGTTTTTGACTGATTTTTTCTATTTTCGCGGTTTTTATCAAACTAGTCCCGATAAGTTTTAAGGCGTTGAGACCATGGTGCTCAGCTCAGCCCCAGCACCGCACGAAACCATGGGGCTGCTGCTGACGGACAAGGTTTAACAAACCGTTAAAAACCCGTCGGTTTTTATACGGTTTTCGGTGAAATTAGTTCGGTCCGATTTTATCGTAAGATCGGTTTTTATTTTAAAAATTTAAAAAAATTAAAAAATTTAAAATTTTGAAATACCGAAAATCGGTAAAACCCATCGATAAACCGGTCGGTTTTAAAATTTGAAATCTAAAACTATAAAAACTGAAGAAACCGATCAGTAAACCGGTGAAACCGCTCGATAAATGAAAAATCGGTCGATTTACTATAGTAATTCGTTCAAATTTTGTATTTTCGATTTGAAGCAGTTTTCGACCGATTTTTTCAGTTTTTGCAGTTTTTATCAAACTAGTTCCGATCAGTTTTAACGCTTTAAATAAAATCATAAACATTGCTGACGGGACGCAAGAAAGCCGCCCTACCAGTACTAGCAAAAAAGCGTTGTGGTGAGAAGAAACAGGCCGAAAAGGCGTGACCAGCAGGACAGGCTCATTATACTGCAAAGTGGGTGCAGTTTAGTCGGGGCCCTCTGTTCCTTGTCATCCTGAAAACGCCTGATGTTTACCCTGGTCATGATCACAAATTTGAACCAAGCACTAGCTCCCACTAGCAACCAGGTAATATAAGTGACATTTTGTTCAGTAGTAGTACTACTGTGCTAACGAGTCCTCAGATTGCTTGTCCTAAAAAGGTCCTCAGATTGCTGCAAACTGGCATTAGAGAAGGCGTTGCAATGTTGGACTTTTTTGGTTAGCAAAGTGGGGGTGGCAAAGTCGAATCCTAGTACTGAACAGGACTGTTGTGGTTAACAAAGTAGCCACCAGTTAGGTCGTATCAGCGCGGTTGTCATCGTGTTGGAACCTGCATGGGCTACACAGTGCAATTCTGAACGGATTCAGTAACGATTCCATGCATGAGTCTCAAAAAAAAACCTAATTCCATGCATGAGTCTAAAAAAAAACTGATTCCAGGCATGCTTAGGCAAGCCGTGAAGGGAAGAAAAGGTGAAAACTAGTAGTCCTACTCATAGTACTGTACATGAATAATGGCGAAAAAACCGATAGCGTAGCCCCGGACGGGGTCAACGAATCCTTGGCACACTGAACGAACGGGGTCGTAAAGGCAACGGCGAGTCATCACCTGCATTTTTATTCGTATTCGTTTCAGACTTTTTTTCTCGCCACCTTTAGGACTTTACTTGTTCAGGTGAGCTTTAAGATTTCAAGAAAAAGTGGCTTTTTGCTCATCTTCTACTTTTCGGAAAATTGGTATACAAGATAGACTAATCGATGCTCACATCTTCGAATGTTACGGTGAGCATGTGTTGTTTGTTCTGTTGTACGCGAGTCTGGAACTTTTTTCAGGCATGCCGGACTCTGGTCAGCTCCCAGAAAAATCCATGGTTCACGGCGACATTCCTTTGCCAGTGGCCGACGCTGTCTACATCA
This sequence comes from Zoysia pacifica, assembly GCA_001602315.1. Classification (NCBI taxonomy): domain Eukaryota; kingdom Viridiplantae; phylum Streptophyta; class Magnoliopsida; order Poales; family Poaceae; genus Zoysia; species Zoysia pacifica. The sequence goes on from BCLH01003670.1 coordinate 12,913, forward strand.
TCGCCCAGGAAATGCGATCCTGTTATGCGCTAGCAGACGGAAGAACTCCGTGGAATTGTGCAGGATCAGACAAGGAAATGGAAGGGCCTCTGTCTCTCGGTACTTTCCTTGCTTTCCGTAGTCGAGTAACGTTCGAAATCTTTTTGACTCCACTACACCCGGTCCTTTTTTGGGTCGCCTTTCCGATCGATGGAGGGCTCGCGACGGCCGGGTACGAGCGGGGACACGCGATGATTCGCTCGCCGGTGGGTGGCGCCATCATGGCGGCGTACTCATCAGTTCGCCGCGCGGAGCGTCGGAGTGATTGGCGCGCGCAGGGGGACGGACGGTGGGTGCCGGGTGGGGTCATCAGCCGTGCGCGCGGCGTGCCTTCCATTGTCGGAGCGGAATGCGCGCTGCCTGTGGCGGGGCTCGGCTGCCTGCGCGCGCGCTGAGTGCGACCGTTTCGGCCGCGGCGCCGGGGAACGTGGCGCCGCGCGTGTGGTGGCGTCCCTGGCGCCACCAGTCACAGCCCACCGCCTGGTGCCGGGCGCGCGGACACTGAACCGTCGCCGTGGCTATGCTCGCTTGCCATCGACGCCTGTGCTGTGCGTGGAGATCGACCGGCCGGCCTGCGCGACATCATTGGCCGTGAGTGCTCATCGAACCGCGGAGATGTGTGTGGTGTGAGTTGCCTTGAAGCATGTAAAACTCCGAGGGGGCCATGCCGATACATGTCCGGCCGGGAGCCGGTGGAGTGAACCAGAAGCATACATTTTCTGGAGCCAAGAATGAAGAACCATACGTTGTTCGGTTCAATCAGCTGATGTAGTGTACTTCATTATCTTATCTCTTCCTTTTTTTAGTCGAGTTGATGTGCTAGCATGAACTCTTGATACGGGTAAAAAAGACGAGGGAGAGTGGCGGTCGTGGAGTAAACTGGCTGATTGGCTGAGGAATGCAGGTAGAGATCATGGACTTTTGGTTGCATGATGAGAGCGAGAGGACGGTGACGAAGATAAGTTTTTCAGTTAGCTCTCTGCACACCCGAGCGACAGAGGACAGACAGCGAAAAAAAAAATATTACCAAAAAGAGATACTTAGAGAACAAAAGATGTATAAATACATTGAGTAAATTTCACAAAACTAGTTTGTCAAAACTATCACAAAACTATAAATTTAACACACAATTTCATAAAACTACAGATTTAACTAAGTGTAATACAAAACTATAGATTTTGTTATTGATGTATCACAAAACTACAGATTTTGTGACTTCTAAAATCTGTAGTTTTGTGAAATTTACTCATACATTAATCCACTTAAGCACAATTCTTGATGGAATTTCAAACGATATTTAGAAGAATCTTACTATAGTGCTTTCAACGTCTTATTCGTTAGGACAATAACTCTAAATGCACTTGCATGTCACATTTCCTTCCTCTATTTGTAAACTTGAATATCAAAAATTGAATTCAGTCTCTACTACTCCTATTCTGCAAGTGATCCTTGATGGATGGTAGTGCTCCTGTCTCTTTTTTTTTTTAAAAAAAAAAACTATTCTGCAGGTGCTTCTGTATCGATGAAATTTAATTGAATGCGAAAAGGAATTACCTGAAGCAATACTCTAGTACACTGAAATTAAAGACGCAGGTGCCATGTCGCATGTAAGGAAAAAAAAAACTGAAAAGGTTCCAGTGGTTAGCACGGAACAGTGACGCCCAGGGAAATTAGTCCGGGTTGGCGGCACGTGCCACACCGCCCTACTCACATGCGAGGCCCCACAAACCGCCATTCTCAGGGCCTCCTCCCGTGGTGGCTTCCTCAGCATTCCTTGTGGAATCCCTGCGGTTGACTGCTGTGGACTCAAAACACACACATGAACGCAGCATATTACTTTGAATTTGCCTAGCGTCCAATCCGAAGGTTCTGGCGAAGAGCAGGGTGGAGAGGTGCATAAAAATATTTTAAGAAAAAGAACCCACCACTAGTAGATTAGCTATTGGAGGAGAGGAGCACAGAGAGGGGAGGCCAATCAGAGGAAATTCTCTCCCTCCACTTGTTCAAGAAATCCAGGAGCAGCTCCACCCCGCTCATCCTCTACCTCACTTCTCTCCATCTCTCCTCTCAACTCAAACTCGGTACACCCAACGGAGCAAGAATTGTGGTTGTAGCGAAGGAATTGGAGTTCTTGAATGGATGCAGCCCCCTGGCACCAGGTAAATGATTTTGCCAAGATCAATTTTGTTCGCAGCTGATACACCTAGCTAGCAAGAGCATGCATCAACAACTTAACCTGTGAGAATTTGGCTCCTAGTCTCCTTGATCTTGCTGGGGGTTCATCTTCCTTTTTGATCTTTGCCTTGTTCTTGGTTCAAGCTGTTGTTGTGCTTTGTTTGATTCAACCATGATCTCTCTTCCATCCTTTCTTCTTGGTGCTCCTTTGCTTAGATCTATGCATACGAATCACCATCCTCTCTCATCGATAAGCTACAAGGTGAGGTCTCTTTGGCTTAATCCTTTGGTGTCCTCCCCTTTTAATGCCTGAAAGAAGCACACACACCACCAACTTTATTTTCCTGGCTTTCTTATCTCCCTTTCTTCTCTATCATCCTTTTTAGCCTTATGACTTTTCTTGATCCTCTCTCTCCCTGCATCAAAAGAGTAGCCATGTCTTGGTGATGTGTGTAGCAGAAGCTGCAGGAGGAGTACTGCAACACAACCCTACAAGAGCACAAACAAAGTTGTGTTTTATGCTGTGGTTCTCTTTCATCTTCTCCTTTCCTCATCACCTTTATTTTTCCTTTTTTCCCTTATCTTTTTCCTTTGTATCCATTTGCTTGGTTCTTAGTTGCACCACAAAGATTCTAGCACCCCCCACAAACCAGCTCCGCCGACCCTGCATCTGCATGATATGCTCACATGCTGTTTTGTCACTTGTTTTTGCTTCTTCTTGCTCTGGTTCTTAACTAACTTTCGCTGATCGTCTGTGGTTCTGATGATGAGCTGCTGCACCATGTGCGTGTCCGCAGGGATTAGGTCTGGTGAAGCCCATGGAGGACATGCTGATGGCGGCGAACGCGCCCGCCGGAAACCCGAGCCAAGGCTCGAATCCAAATCCGTCGGCGACAGCGCCGGCACCGTCATTAACACCTGGCGGCGCCCTGCGGGGTGGCGCTCCGGCGGCCGTGCCGGGCGCAGGTAGCGCGGAGAGGCGTGTCCGGCCTCAGAAGGAGAAGGCGCTCAACTGCCCGCGGTGCAGCTCAACCAACACCAAGTTCTGCTATTACAACAACTACAGCCGCCACCAGCCGCGCTACTTCTGCAAGACGTGCCGCCGCTACTGGACGGAGGGCGGCTCCCTCCGCAACGTCCCTGTGGGCGGTGGCTCCCGCAAGAACAAGCGCTCGTCGTCGTCGTCCGCGTCTACCTCCGCCTCCGCTTCGGTCACGAGCTCGTCCATGGCCAGCTCGATGGGGGTGGCGTCCAAGAATCCGAAGCTGACGCACGAGGGCGCGCAGGACCTAAACCTGGCGTTCCCCAGCGGGCTGCCGGCGCCCGGAGATTTCGCGGCGTTCCCCAGTTTGGAAAGCGGCAACATGTGCAACCCCGGCGGCGCAATGACAAGCAACGGCCGCGGCGTCGGCACAGGCTCCGCGGTCGGCGCGCTCTCCGCTATGGAGCTTCTGCGGAGCACCGGCGGATATATGCCGCTGCAGGTGCCAATGCAAATGCCCCGAGATTACGCCGCCGCAGGGTTCTCATTTGGAGAATTCCGTGCGCCGCCTCCGCCATCTCAGAGCGTGCTCGGGTTCTCACTGGACGCGCACGGCTCGGCGGCTGGTACTGCTGCGGCGGGGTACGGTTCCGGCGCTCGGTTGCAAGGTGCGCCGGAGAACGCGAGCCGATTATTGTTCCCGTTCGAGGACTTGAAGACACCTGTTACCTCTGGTGATGGGGACGGTGATGCTGGCGCAAGCGGTGACACCGGCGATGGGAACAACGGCCGCCACCAATTCGAGCACGGCAAGGAGCAAACCGCTGGTGGCCCCAGTGCCGGACACGATACGCCAGGTTTCTGGAACGGCATGATCGGCGGCAGCGGCACTTCTTGGTAATGTGGAGGATTCACGGTGGCGCGCCATGCATGACTCGTGCAAATTAAGCCTGCGTGCGTGCGTGCATGGCTCCTGGATAATAGGCAATAGACACAATAAGAAGTTTTGCATTGGTGGTGGTCGCCATGACATGGTGTTTGATCTCTTTCATGCTGGGGTAGTGGTGTTGGTTCTTGGTGTTCTTCTCGCACTCGTCGTGGCGAGTTCATTTGTGTGTTTTCTGACCATCGACTTCATTGGGACTCTTAACACATCGGAGAGTAAAAATTTCAGGGTAATACATAGCCTGATCAATTTCTAATATTCTTTATCATCTTAATTAGTTGATCAGTTGAACTGTGCCATTCTAGCTCCTGCTTCACAATAGCACTAGCACATGGGAATTTGAGAAGCTTCTTTTTAGTTCGGCTTCCAGTTGACAGTACTAGTGCATTTTGCGTATGAGAATATGGCCTCCAGCAGAATATGCATATCACATTCACAAAAAGTTGAGTGTGGTCACCCAATACAATGCATGCGATGTACTATGCAATTTGAAGCTCGATCTTGCTATAGATTTGACACAAGCATGTTTGCACTGATCCAAATATTATTAGTACCATACTCCTTTTTTTGGTTTGCTTATATATTCAGGTCTGGTGTAGGCTCTCATATTACTACTTATCATAACAAAGGTCCTGAAGATCATGCAATGTGTATTTTTATTGTTCTTGGAGAGTGTTATAAACTACTACCAATAACTTTTCTAAGCTTGTCTTTCTATCTGTCACCTCTCCCTGCGCTCCTTTTTCTTGTACTAGCAGAGCTAGCTCTGAGAGATGTCATGTCTCACCATGATCCCAAACCAAGAATCTTCCAGCCATGAAAAGCACTAGCCACGATGTGGAGCAAACGAAGGCATGGCTGCTGCATGGAACAGGAGCGAGAATATGTACGTATGACAAACACCCCGCTCCCAAAAGAAACTATGGTGTTATTGTATGATGATATGTTTGGCCATGTAAGTG
>BCLH01003671.1:0-25840 GCA_001602315.1 Zoysia pacifica
GTGTACGCGCCATCCCACGCACCAAGTCACGACTGCAACGAGCGGCAGGCAATGCCACGACGCGAACAAAGCGCACGCCGTGGCCCCTGGATACAAGGACGCGCTCGGGAGGTTCACAACAACCAGGCCGAGCCCAACGCTAACAGACTGGAAACAAAATGAACTGAACTGAACTCAGGATTACATCGTAGCTCACAGGGCCGACATGACGAAGGAAGGAGGAGAGCTCCGTCATCTGCACCTGCATGCCGCAGGTGGGGCAGCAGGCAAGCGGCTCGGACAGCACTGCAGCGAGGACGAAGCACTGTTAGGCCAAGAATCCAACGGCCTTAAGATTTTGCCGAGAACCGCGGCTGCCAGAGAGAGAGAGATAGAGAGAGAGACGACGGCGACAGCAGCTGTAAGGACTGAGTTTTTTTTATCTTTCGATAAGTCTCGATCTTTCGTAACATTGTCAATCTTAAAAAATTGACAAGTATGACATCACAAATGATTAATCAAAAAACTATAATAGAAGCATTAAACAAGAAACAAGAAACGAGAATAAAAAATTAGTAAGTTAATGCAAATTTATTAGAAAGTATTTCTTCAAAGGGGTCCATCGGCACACAAGTCGAAATTATCTCAGATCAAAATGATCACTATCAAGAAATTCACAAAAAACTTCAACAGAAGCATCTTCATGATAGCAGTGATGAATCTCTTCAACACAGGCACTCTTGAGTATAGGAGCTGACTTCACGACCTGTCGGAGACGTAGTCGAAGTCAAAGCTGTGGGTATCCTTTGAAAACAACAAATTAAAAAACCGTGAATATAAATACTCAGCAAACCACATACTACATAACAACAATATATACATGCAAATGGTTTGAAGGTTAAAGGCTGGATCAAGTGCTAAATACAAGTTTAAAACATTCTATTTTATTTTAAAGATGCAAGAAAGATTTATTTTAAAACTATCAGATTTTATTATCTTACCCTGCAGAGATCTCCGTTATCCCGGACAGAGTTCATTTTAAATACCGATGTAATCTTCACACCCGGCCACAGCTCAAACACCGGAGTCCAAAACATTTTAAAAACAGAGATAGAGGGAAGAAAACAACACTAATCATTGTGAAAGCTCTCAGGCGGTGTCCCTTTTCGAGACGTGGCAATGCACATTGACTGTAACTCTGCAGAGTTTATGCATCTGGACCCACGAGAAGTGCCATCGAAAACTACCGTCGTAGTCCCAACAAACACATAAGACCTGTCCACAAGCTTTAACTGGCTTTACCCGTCTTCCAGGATATGAATCCTAATTGCCTACGCAAACGGATCCTAGAACTGTGAAGAGCCTACCACTGATCAGGTTGGGTATCTCTATCTCATGTGGAGAGTCATAGCTCTAAACTACACTAACACAACACCGCCAACTCACAAGTAAATATTCAGTCTCGACAAGCTTCAAGATCAAGCCTCTGCCCATACAAAGTAACGTGGTGTACATGAAAAAGCACTGGAGACATGTGACACGACGAACCAGTCCTTATATGCCAGGGCATGCACTCTCTATCTTCAACGCCAACAACCAACAAGTCTCACGAAAAGATCTCAGCCTAGATTTTCCTGTTGTACCTGCCACAGGTATGCCCACAGAGACTTCTCAAAAGTCTCTCAGCTCCTCAAACTCTAGCCTGCCCCCGCTAAATAGTTTTGTATATAGTTATTTGCAAAACTCACACTTTTGAATCAATGTTCAAAATTATTTAACACAAATTTCATTTTTTATAGTGATAAATGTGAGATAAAATAAATGCGACTAAGTATAGCTAAGCATAAAGTAAAATAATCATTATAAAGCAATTCTAGGACTCATATTTTGTGGAACGATAAATAGACACAGCTTGAGAATGTTGCTAGCATATTTTAAAACAGTTGACATATAAATTATGGTTGCAAACAAAACATGCAGTTTAAAATGCTAGGTACAAAAGTGATTAAAAAACGCGGCTTGTCTGGTAGCTTGAGATCGTAGTTGGGATTCGGGTCATGGAATTGAGCAGGCACAAAATACTTCTCCTCAGAGACACCAGCTAAACAACAATACGAACATAGGTGAGACATTAGGTACACAACAATTTAAATTTGAATAATTAAATCCAAATTTAAATTGCTAGACTAAACGTGCTCAAAACATTTTTCGAAAAAATTCTATACAATGTTCTCGATGAGACGAATTTAACGGAATAAACTAGGGAAACTTTGAAGACCAAACGGAGTTTCTCAAAAATCCACGAAGATTTACTATAAAAAACAATTCCAAAAGGAGAATATTCTCAGAATATTTCTCTAACCAAACACTGACCATCGATCAACCCTCATTGATCTGCTCTGCTGCATGAACGGTGCTCAAGTTCCAAAGCTCTTGATCTGAACTCCTAAATCCTTCCTTTGCTAAACAACACAGCTGGGCACCGCAGACAATGACTCGATCACTTCACCTGGCGCTCCTGCGACTGACTGCAGAGTCCATCGGCCAAGCTACTGCCACCCCAGACAACGACGACCACTCAGGCTAATTGATCTACCATAGATCAACACAGAACTACAGCGTTACGAATTGCTACCGAGAAATCGCTACCGAACAAGCCCATTTAACTACAATTCGAACAGAATACCAGTAGGTACGAGAGAAACATTTATACGCTCACCGAGCACTTGGACTGACGAGGACGAAAGCACCGCCGCTAGACGAGTAGTAGCAGGAACGGTCTTCACTCACAGCACAGGACATCGACTTCACCCTGCATGGGACATGAGGGTCAGGACATCGGTGCTCCACACGGAACCAGCGGCCACGCAGACCAGAATGCTCACCAGGCAAACGACGATGTTGGCACCCTGCGCTGCACCGGTGCTCGATCTACTCGTCGTGCGCACTAGCGTGGAGAGGAAGGGAAGACGCGGGTCAAGACGAAGACGGATCGGGCGATGGCAGAACAGATCGTGATCGGAGAGCGGCAGCGCGGCTTGGGCGCCGTCGAGGATTGACTTGGGGAAGAGGGACCGCGTGCGCGGATCGTAGGGACGGAGGCACGCTCGTCGGGCAGGGCGAGCGGCCTGAGTCCTCCCTGCTGTCAACTTGGAAGACGGGAAAGAAAATGGTTGGTGGGAGAGTGGATAAGGATAAAGGGATATTTATATTAGAGAGAGGATCAACTTGAGGTTAAAAAAAAAGGTGAGGGTTGGTGGGAGAGGATAAGGATAGTTTAACTTAAAAGATTTTTCAGCCCCAGAACAAAATTTGCGAAAAAAATTTATTCGACGCCAAAAAGAATTAAAGAAAGAAATTTGAATTGAAGAAAATGGAATTCAGGGACAATTTCTTTATTTAAATTCATTGAAAATTCGGGTTGTTACAGATTCTCCCCTTAACAGGATCTCGTCCTCGAGATCTAAGAAGCAGACTCAAATAAATAGGAAAACTCTTTCCTCAAAGTCTCTTCCTTTTCCCAGGTAGCCTCTCGCTCGATGTGATTGCTCAATTGTATGTTAAGAAACTTGATCTTGGACCTCATCGTCTCTTTGAATGCTTCATCAAGAATCTTCACTGGGTACTCCAAGTATTTGAGCATGTCCTGAATATCCAAAGCATCAGGGACAACTTGCTCCTCCGGCACTAAAGACATTTCTTCAGGTGAGAGACGTGAAAAACAGAATGCGTGCCCGCCAGCTCGGATTGCAACTCCAACCTATAAGCATGCTCACCGATCTTCCTCAGAACCCGAAAAGGTCTAACAAACCTTAGAGCCAACTTCCCTCGAACATGGAAGTGACTCGTGCGACGGAGAGGTGACACCTTGAGATACACCCAATCGTCAACTTTGAAAGAAAGAGACCTCTTTCTCTTGTCTGCATAACTCTTTTGACGGCTCTGAGCAACCCGGAGATGCTCTCTGATCTTCTCAACCTTCTCTTCTACGGCTTTGATGGAATCAAGACCGAAAAAAGACCTCTCACTAACCTCTGACCACATGGGCGTAGTACGGCATCTCCTACCATACAACGCCTCAAAAGGTGACATCCTTAAACCGGTCTGAAAACTGTTGTTGTAAGAAAACTCCGCAAAAGAAAGATTGTCCTCCCAACTCTGCCCATAGGTGATCACACAAGCCCTCAACATATCCTCTAGAATCTGGTTCACACGCTTCGTCTGACCATCTATCTGAGGGTGATGAGCTGAACCATACACCAGGTGTGTACCCATAGCCTCATGCAAGCTCCTTCAGGATCTCGCAGTAAACTGAGGCCTGCGATCTGACAGAATACTCCTCGGTGCACCATGCAACCTCATAATATTGTCGATGTACACCTTCGCCAACTTATCCACCGAGAAGTTATCGCGCACAGGGATGAAGTGTGCAATCTTGGTTAAGCGGTCCACCACCACCAAGATGGAGTTACGGTGATATGAATTCATCGGCAACCCAGTGATGAAATCTATACTGATGTCATCCCACTTCCAAGAAGGGATCGACAACAGCTTCAGCAATCTAGCCGGTCTCTGATGCTCAGCCTTAACTTGTCGGCAAACATCACACAAGGCAACATACTCAGCAATGCCCACTTTCATGCCAACCCACCAGAAACGAGTCTTTAGATCCTCGAACATCTTAGTGCAGCCTGAATGGATAGAATACCTCAAATCGTGAGCCTCTTAGAATGGTATCCCACAACTCTGGTACTCTCAGCACACAGATACGGTTTCCAAACCACAAAGCTCCTTGTTGATCAACACGAAAATCAGGTGCTTTGCCTTTTCTCATCTTCTTCAACATCAACTGAATCTCTCGATCACGCCTCTGAGCTGACTTTATCTCCTCAATCAACAATGGCTGCAACCTGAGCTCACGCAAGAAATCCTGAGGTACAATCTCTACTCCCAAACTGGTCAGATCTGCAATAACCTTCGACTGCCCAGATATCAAAAAAAAAACAATAAGCCTTGTGACTCAAAGCATCGGCTATCACATTGGCTTTACCCTGGTGATAGTTCATGCTAAGATCATAATCCTTAATCAACTCAAGCCATCTCCTCTGTCTCATGTTAAGCTCTGCCTGAGTGAAGATATACTTAAGACTCTTGTGGTCGGTATAGATCTCACATCTATTGCTGATCAAATAGTGTCTCCAAATCTTCAAGGCATGAACAACAGCCGCCAACTTCAAATCATGCGTCGAATAGTTCAACTCATGCTTCTTCAACTGCCTCAACGCATAGCAAACCACCTTCTTGTTCTGCATCAGCACACAACCCAAACCCTGATGAGAAGCATCACAGAAGACTTGGAAATTCTGGTGAATATCCGGCAAGGTCAAAACAGGTGCAGATGTCAACCTCGTCTTCAGCTCATGAAAACTCCTCTAACAAGCATCTGACAAAATAAATGACACCCTCAACTGAGTAAACTCGGTCATAGGCTTAGCAATCCTAAAGAAATTCTCAATGAATCGACGATAGTAACGTGCCAATCCAAGAAAACTCCTCATCTCAGAGACTGACCTCGGTGACTCCCACTCCACAACAGCCTTGACCTTCTCAGGATCAACGACAACTCCCTCAGCTGTGATAACATGACTCAGAAAAACAACTTTCTTCAACTAAAACTTGCACTTGCTGAACTTGACATACAACTGATGAGACTTAAACCTCTCAAGCACAACTCTTAGATGCTGCTCATGCTCTTCCTCTGACTCGGAGTAGATGAGAATATCATCAATGAAAACCACCACGAACTTATTCAACTCAGCCATAAACACTTTGTTCATCATATTCATGAAGTAGACAAGGGCATTAGTGAGTCCAAAAGAAACGACCATAAACTCATAAGACCCATACCTCATCACGAACGAAGTCTTCGGAATGTCGAAAGGACGAATCCTCATCTGGTGATACCCCGATCTCAAATCAATCGAGAAAAAGAACTTCGCACCCTTCAACTGATCAAACAAATCATCAATCCTTGGCAAAGGGTACTTGTTCTTTATCGTCACCTCGTTCAAAGAACGGTAGTCAACACACATGTGCATTGACCCATTCTTTTTTCTCATAAAAAGCACTAGGGCTCCCTAGAGAGAAGCACTCGACTGAATAAACCCTTTACTTAAGAGCTCATCGATGTGCTCCTTAAGCAAAGCAAGCTCATCGGAAGAGATCTAGTATGGCCGCTTGGCAATTGGCGCGGTACCAGATAGCAGATCGATCACGAACTCAACATCCCGATCCGAAGAGTGTCCTAGCAACTCATCTGGAAACACCTCCGAAAACTCATGAACAACTGGAATCTGCTCCAAGGACAACTCCTGCAAGTTGCAAACTGAAGGTGTAACTCTAGTCGCTCTGGGGGCGCACTCCACTCGAACACCGTGGTGGTTAACCCACGACACAACCCTCTCAACACAGGTGATGACTCCTTTGTGCCTCGCCAGCCAATGCATCCCCAAGATGACATCAATGTCACGCGAGGGAAGAATGATAAGATCAGCTAGGAAGGCCACACCCTCAATCAAGATTCGAACACCTCCACACTCAACACGACTCTTATAGACTCCAAGAGGTGAGTGGTAAGTATAGGTATGGCTAAGAGTGAGGTAGAGAGACTATGTGTAGTCGCAAACGTCGACGACACAAACGAGTAAGTAGCCCTTGAATCGAACAAAACAATCGCTAAGTGAGAGTGAACCCAGAACTCACTAACAATGACGTCGAGTGCCTCCTGAGCCTCCTCCACAGAGATGTGGTTCAGACGGCTGCGTGTGACGCTCGGCTGAGTAATGCCACGGCCCGTTGAACGCACTCCTCAACCTCCAGACTGGTTCGGTGGCCCAGCGGGAGCGGCAAACTGAGCACCACCTCCCCTAGGACCCAGCTGCTAACGCCTCAGGCACTAAAAAATCTTGTGCCCCTCCTGGTCACACTCGAAACAGTAAACTGAGGCTGACCTGCTGTCGGATGGAAAGCAGACTGCTGCTGCTGCTGGAAAGCACCTCCATGACTCTGAGGACCCTGCCACTGAACTGGAACTAGAGCAGGAGCAGTGGATTGGGCGAAGTGGGCTGTCCCAATCCCTACTGGAATGATCCGCTGAAGCGCTGACGCTGAGAAGCCTCACGACTAGTTCTCTAACCAGCTGCCCTCCTCTTCGCATCTCTGAACCGATCAAGCTTCTAAAACGACACCTCCAAAGCCAGGCACCGGTCAATGAGCTCACGAAGACTCCTCTGAACACCACCATCTAGGTACAGAAGCATGTCGAGACGTAAGCCCTTCCGAAACCAGTACATTTTGCGACGCTCGATCGAAACCTCCTCTGGTGCGAAACGGCTGAGCTGAGTGAAGCGGTTGGCGAACTCGGTGATAGACATACCTCCCTGACGAAGCTTACGGAACTCCTCCGCCTTCGCCTCTATGGCTCCCTCAGAGATGTGAAAACCACAGAAATCGGTGACGAAGTCATCCCAAGTGAACTACTCTGAATCATCAAGAGTAGCGTAAAACGTGTCCCACCAAGCGCCAGCTACACCTGTCAACTGGTGAGTTGCCAAACGAACTGTCTCCTAATCATCACACTAAATCAGATCAAGCTTCTTCTCAATGTCTCTGAGCCAATCATCAGCATCTAGAGGATCAACTGCACGATCGAAAGTGGGCGGGCGCATGCTCAGGAACATAGCCATGCGGGAACCTGCTGGCTGGTGGTACTGTGCTGCATCTGGAGCATGAGCACGTCCACGAGGCTGCTGCTGTGACTGGTTAACAATCCGCTCTAGCAGAAGCATCTGTCGGCCATCACCTCCGTAAGGTTCGAAGCAGCTGGAAGCTCCTCACTAGGCGCGGCTGCACCGGTAGGCTCAACTCTAGGGTCCATGGCGACTCCTCTGCCATGCCCTCCAGCCTGAGGGACTGATGCTCCAGCACGGTCACGCCCACGACCACGCCCTCGACCAACGTCAAGCGCGTTAGCCGCAGGTGGCACCAGTACACAGCCTCCTGCATCGCGACCACGTGCGCGGCCACGACCTCTGGGAGCGGCACCTCGACCATGCCCAGCGGGTGGCGGTACCTCAGGGTCCTCCAAGGCGGCCTGCTCAAAACGAGCCTGAAGGCGTTCAAATCTCCTCTGAGCCATCTGTTGCAGAAAAACATTTCTGATTAGAAAGATAGCTTCCGCAGAAACTGGAATAATTGAAAAAGACCGAAGATTAGAAAACCAGGACAAGAAGAACCAGACAGGCACAATTCCAAGCAAACAAGACTTCCATCAAGCAACGACGAGATTTAAGAAAACAACTTTCACGACGAAGGTTTGATAGCAGATTCGAAAATCTAGAAATATTCCTTAGTTATATCCAGGTTTTCGGTTTCGCTCCTACGGTCAAGTATGGCTTTGATATCACCTGTAACGACCGGGTTTTTCTTGCCTTTCGATAAGTCTCGATCTTCCGTAATATTGCCAATCCCAAGAGGTTGACAAGCACGACATCACAAGCGATCAATCAAAAAACCATAATGGAAGCATTAAACAAGAAACAAGAAACGAGAATAGAAAATTAGCAAGTTAATGCAAATTTATTAAAAAGTATTTCTTCAAAGAGGTCCATCGGCACGTAGGCCGGAATTATCTCAGAGCAGAATGATCACTATCGAGAAATTCACAGAAAACTGCAATGGAAACATCTTCATGACAGCAGCGGCGAACCTCCTTAACACAGACACTCATAAGCGTAGGAGCTGACTTCACGGCTCGTCGGAGACGTAGTCGAAGTCGAAGTTGTGGGTATCCTCTGAAAACAATAAATTAGAAAGTCGTGAGTACAAATACTCAGCAAACCGCGTACTAACTAACAACAATGTATGCATACAAATAGTTTCAAGGTTAAAGACTAGCTCAAGTGCTAAATACAACTTTAAAATATTTTATTTTATTTTAAAGATGCAAGAAAGGTTTATTTTAAAACTATCATATTTTATTATGTTGCCCCGCAGAGATTTTCGTTATCTCAGACAGAGGTTCATTTTAAATGCCAATGTAATCTCTATATCCGGCCACAGTTCAAAGGTCGAAGTCTAAAACATTTTGAAAACAGAGATAGAGAGAAGAAAACAACACTAATCATCGTGAAAGCTCTTAGACGGTGTCCCTCTTCAAGATGTGGCAATGCGCATTGACTATAACTCTGCAGAGTTTATGCACCTGTATCCATGAGAAGTGCCATTGGAAACTACCGTCGTAGTCCCAATGAACACACAAAACCTATTCACAAGCTTTAACTAACGTTACCCGTCCTTTAAAATAGGGATCCCAATTACCTACGCAAACAGATAGATTTGAGGTAAAATAAATACGACTAAGCATGGCTAAGCATAAAGTAAAATAATCATTCTAAAACAATTCTAGGGCTCATATTTTGTGGAACGATAAATAGACACGGTTTGAAAATGTTGCTAACATGTTTTAAAACAGTTGACATGCAAATTATAGTTGCAAACAAAAAACATGTAGTTTAAAATATTGGGTACAAAAGTGATCAAAGAACGCGGCTTGCCTGGTAACTCAAAATCGTAGTCAAAATCCGAGTCGTCGAACTGAGCAGGCACATGATACTTCTCCTCAGAGTTGCCATCTAAACAACAACACGAACAGGGGTGAGACACTAGGTACGCGACAATTTAAATTTGAATAATTAAATTCAAATTTAAATTGCTAGACTAAATATGCTCAAAATGTTTCTCGAAAAAATTCTATACGATGTTCTCGACGAGACGAATTTAACGGAACAAACTAGGAAAACTTTGAAAACCAAACAAAATTCCCCAAAAATCCCCAAAGATTTATGGTACAAAAACAATTCCAAAAGAAGAATTTTCTCAGAATATTCCTCTAACCAAACACTGACCATCAATCAACCCTCACTGATCTGCTCTGCTGCCTGAACGGTGCTCAAGTTCCATAGCTCTTGATCTGAACTCCTAAATCCTTCCTTTGCTAAATAACACAGCTGGGCACCACAGACAACGACTCGATCACTCCGCTGGCGCTCCTGCAACTGACTGCAGACTCCATCGGCCAAGCTACTGCCACCCCAGACAACGACGACCGCTCAAGCTAATCGATCTACCGTAGATCAACACAGAACTACAGCGGTACGAATTGCTACCGAGAAAACGCTACCGAACAAGCCCATTTAACTACGATTCGAACAGAATACCAGCAGGTATGAGAGAAACATTTGTACACTCACGGAGCACTTGGACTGATGAGGACGAAAGCACCGCCGCTAGACGAGCAGTAGCAGGAACAGTCTTCACTCACAGCACAGGACGACGACTTCACTTGCGCGGGACATGAGGGTCAGGACATCGGCGCTCTGCACGGAACCAGCGGCCACGCAGACGAGAAAGCTCACCAGGCAAACGACGATGTTGGCACCCTGCGCTGCACCGGTGTTCGATCTACTCGTCGAGCGCACCGGCGTGGAGAGGAAGGGCAGACGCGGGTCAAGACGAAGATGGACCGGGCGATGACAGAATGGATCGTGGTCAGAGAGCGGCAGCGCGGCTTGGGCGCAGTCGAGGATCGACTTGGGGAAGAGGGCCGCGGGCGCAGATCGCAGAGACGGAGGCGCGCGCGTCGGGCAGGGCGAGCGGCGTGAGTCCTCCCTGCTGTCAACTTGGAAGATGGGAAAGAAAATGGTTGGTGGGAGAGGGGACAAGGATAAAGAGATATTTATATTAGAGTGAGGATCAACTTGGGGTTAAGAAAAAGGTGGGCGTCGGTGGGAAAGGATAAGGATAGTTTAACTTAAAAGATTTTTCAGCTCTAGAATAAAATTTGCGAAAAGAATTTATCCGGCACCGAAAAGAATTAAAGAAAGAAATTTGAATTGAAGAAAATAGAATTCGGGGACAATTTCTTTATTTAAAGTCATCGAAAATTTAGGTTGTTACAGGAGGGGACTCACGATCGATGGGACCGCCCCTCCTCCCATCTACCCTGTCTCCATCGACGAAGAAACCAAGCGGGGGAAAAGAGACGGAGAACCCTCCCATCCATCCCCGCGTGGACGAGGAAGCAAGAACCACCAAAAAAATGCGAAAGGGCGTCCATCAATGGCGGCTCAGATACCGCGTCGCCCGACCAACCCCGCAAGTGGAAGCCACAACGGATCCCACCCCACGGTCCCCAACCCAACCTGCGCCGCCTTAACCCTAGCCGCTGCGCACTGGCGACTGGCCGAGGGCCTTCGAGCCGATGCGACGCGATGCGGTGCGGTGCGGGACAGATGGCCCCTGGGAAGCGTGGATCCGAGGCGCAACACCGGTCGTGAGCCGGTCCATGGCCCCACGGCTCCCTTCATCATCACCGCCATTTCCAGCCGATCCCCAGCGGCAACACCCCTGCCTGGACCCAGTAGAGAGAGAGAGAGAGAGACGCAAAGGCGAAGGAACTGAAATGAATCAACACAAGGAACCAAAAAAAATAGTGCCGAATGGCAGATCCACGACAATGACCACCGCCAGAGGCCAGATCCGAGCATGTTGCCTACAGAGAAAGCAACGAAGCGCAAAAAAAAAAGAGGGGAAAAAACTGCAAATCATCATCCCAATGCAAAGCAAAAAAAAAACAGCGCCGAATGGCAGAGCAAAGTAACGAAGAGCAACAGCCCAGGAACACGGAGAGGAAGTACCGACGGCGACACCGACGCAGTGGACCAAATCTGCAGATCCAACAAAGTGGCCGAGGAAGCTGATGTCACCCGCGGCGAGACCCACACGACCTGTCAGTCCAACCATAGGGCGACACGTGATGAGGAGGGGAAACTATTTTCACCGACGACGACGGCACCCCAGCCGAACGATTGCAATCCGACGGAGCGGACCGTGTGAAGGCACGCCAGGAGGGAGTGCGGAGCGGGCGGCGGGCGGCTCTATATGGACAAATGTGGCCACGCGTTCCTGGAGCTGATCTGCTCACCATTACGTTCCGAGCTGCACCACGAGAGCCGCCATCTTGTCGTTGTAGTAGTACAGAGCGTCGAATCACAGGGACCTCCTGGTTCTGGTGGATGCCATAGCTTGCAACGGTCGCCACACCGTGGGCTCTTTTGTGGGTGAGGGTCACATCAGCCTTGTTCAGGCTGTCCTCCAGTTTAACACGTTTGATAAATGTGTTGACTTCAGTGTTCTTCTCTCCCACCTGTAACAGTAATTCAATTTAGAGTACAAAGTACTTCTATGTTTACAGTGGCGGAACTGAGGGGGGGCCAGCAGGGGCCATGCCCCCCCCCCCTAACTTTTGAAAATTCCTCATAGGACCTCTGCATTGGCCCCCTCTATTTATTTATCTTACACAATATAAGATGCAACACAAGAAAATGAAGCTTTTCACAAGTTTAGTGATCAAAAAATTTGGTCACTAAAAATTGATAAATAGTGATCAATTTTTTTATTTGGATATACATTTTAGTGACAAATATTTATGATCATTAGTTGCTACATGTATTTAGTTACTAAAGGTCCCAATTTTAACAACTAACATATACACTAATTAATCACTATACATATAGTGACAAGTTTTTACTCACCAAAAAGCGACCAAGGTTTTTTTGATAAAATATTTGTAGTGAGAAACATTAGACATACAACGATCAATTACTTTGGTGATAACAAATTTTTTCATGTAGGGATGGAGGGGGAGTTTTGCTTATTTTTAGAGGTTTCGACCTGTTTAGCGTTCCAAAAAATTGACCTAGCTCCAGTTATTGTGGACCTCATAGCGTGATCTCTATTGAGTGGCGGTGTCGGCGGTGTGGAGGAAAATGAGAGATATAATTTTATCCGACTCTGTCACTTCATCTACCTGTAAGCAAACACACTAACACCACCTTGATCGCTCCAAGAAATTGCCGGCGTATATAAAATGGATGGCTTAAGCTTCGAGTCATCCCCCCTCCCCCAAATTTCCTGTCCAGTTTCGCCACTGCCTATGTAAACGGTGGAGACGACAACTTACTGCAACAGGGCATGCCTACGGCTGCGATGGATTACATGTAATCCTTCCATCTCTTCAAAAATCAGCAAGCCCAAACAAGGTCTTCCGTAACCTTTGCTCCTACTGTGCCCATTCTTTAGCATATGAACCTTTTGATGGCACTTCTCTGATTTACAATTAACATTTCATAAAATAAGCCAGCATACAAAGACATTAACTTAAAAATTCAGCAGTCTAGGATTACAAAGCCCATATCAGATGTGATAATTATCTCTGGATAAAGTGTTCCTTAGACAACCAGTCAGATTACTATGTATTTTAAAAGTGTCTCACATGTAAGAATATCGGGAGAAAGTTTTGAGGGTGAAATATCAACACGGATAACACTTGAGTTTAATACCTTCCATGTCTACTTATAAATTGAGATATATTTTGAGGGTGAATGACTTAATACATTTTCTTTCTTCCAAATAATTTTTTATCTGTATCTCTCTTCTCCTCTTTTTAATACATCTCACATTTTCTACTCTCTTTCCCCTGTGTTCAATATGATTTATAAACCAGGATCGTCGGCGGTCGGCGAGCTAGCCGTCGCCTCAGCAGTTGGCCTCCCTTCCGTAAATCTCCACCAGCACCATCCTACGGCCATGCATGCTCGCCGCTCATACGGCCAAAAACCAGCAGTTCGCACAACAGTTCATATGGTAAAAAAAAAAAGCTAACTATTTGCCTGTGTATCTAATGAAAAAAAGGCTAACTATTTTCTACTCGGCGTGTTGTTTGTTAGAGCATCTTCAACAGCTCACTTAAAAATAAACCCCAAAAGGTATCTTTTGGGATCAGCCTAAGAAAAATTGGGAATTATTGTTCTTTTCTCCTCCAACAATTCCCCTAAAATTTTCCTAAAATTATTGAATTGGGCCTAAATCACCCAAAGGTCCAGCCCAAGCTTGCATCAACACCACTGTGATCCAGAATCCTGCCCTCGTGGCATTCTTCACCATGCATCCATGACCAAGTACTTCGACTGGGTGGACCGGCGGATGGATAGCAGTAGAGCAGCTTCCCATTCGGCTGTTCGCTCCAGGTGTTGCCCGGCGTTGGTGTGGCAGCGGCTCACAGTGTCCGGACTCCCGACGAGGCAGCGCAGCGGTGGCTTTGCCGGGCTATGCACGGAGGAGCGCACGAGAGCTCAGCGTGCGTCCACGCGACATCGGCGCGAGGGAAGCTCGAAGGTACGCTGACAGGTCAATAGTGGGGCGCATCTAGGAGGTAGGCCGGCGCCGGGGCGGGGCGGTGCAGGGCAGGGCTAGCTGTTGTTCGGCGCGAAGATGTCGTCCGGGACCGGGTGGGAGAAGGATTGGGGGGCGAAAATCTTTC
Source organism: Zoysia pacifica (assembly GCA_001602315.1). Classification (NCBI taxonomy): domain Eukaryota; kingdom Viridiplantae; phylum Streptophyta; class Magnoliopsida; order Poales; family Poaceae; genus Zoysia; species Zoysia pacifica. Next base: position 14,420 of record BCLH01003671.1, read on the forward strand.
CCATATCTGTCTAAGAATGAGGACATTTTAGGGGACGCGAAAAAAGTGAGGAGGTGTTTAGAGTATCTGTTGGAGATGAATTTTTGAACTAAACCTCAATAATTTAAGTTAGTGAAAGCTTTTCGGGATCTCTTGCAGATGCTCTTAGTCCCTTCATCCCAAAATAGGTGTTCTTATAAATTTTTAGTCATCTACTACATCTGTCTCAAAATAATTTATATATACATAAATTATTGATAAAGACATTTTTTACTAAATTTAAATGGACACTTATTCTGGGTGGATGGAGCACCATTTACTATTCTTTTTATTAAAAAATGAAAAAAATTATTTATTTTGAAATGATTGATTATTAGAAATACTTTTATACATGTTTTTTTAATGATCTGCTCTGAAACTAGTGGTATTTTATACTCCTTCCATCTCAAAATAAATATTGCTTTTTGATTTTTAACATCACATTTGACCTTTCGTCTTATTAAAAAAATTGTGTAAATAGTCATATTTAACGTATTTCTAATGATAAAACAGCCACAATAAAATAAATAATATTTTTAATTTTTTAATAAAACAAATAATCAAATGTGATTTATGAAAATAAAAAAAACAACACTTATTCTAGGAAGAGGGAGTATGATACACTCGCAATGAAACTTGAACCCTTTTGGAATGTAGGAATTTTACACGAACTACACAGAAATTTCACGGAAAAACATAGGGAACGGAAAGGTTTGAGAGCTCCTTTAGAATGCTGTATTTTTATAAGAATTATATAGGAATTTTACAAGTACTATTTCAATTTCACAGAAAAAACACATGAAATAGTAAATTTTGCTTCAATCCAAAGGAGTCACAAAAGTTTTTCTCTTATTTTGAAGATATTCAACTCTATTTTTTAATTTGTATTAGCTTTTTCTTTCATTAGATATGTTGGCAAAACAGCTAGCGTTTGTATTTTTGGGACATAGGAAATGTGGAGAACGGTTGGCTTGGTCCGTATGAACGGCGAGCGATGGATGGCCGTTGGATGACGCAGGTGGCGAGGGACGGTAGACAAGTCGACTGCTGGGAGCGACTGCTGCGTGCCCAACTGCCGACGATCCCAGTCCCCTGATCCGGCGCCGGTGCGGAGGGAATTCGTGGAGGAGCGCCAGGGTTTTGCAGCACTGCGAGGTGATGTCAGTCTCGGGGGCCGACCACGTAGCTCTGTTGAGGCTTGCGTGCCAGGAATCCGGCCCTGGGCAGATCAGCAGGTGCCGGATAGGAATGGGCTGGATTATTTACCGACCAGGCTCCAGTGGACCGGTGTTTCGAAGGCCATACTGGGCAGGACTCGGCCTGTGTTTTGCGGGCCGAACTGGGCCGGTATTTCTGTTTGCAATTGCATCCCGGTATTGAATTTGTCCACGGCGATTGAATCAGGACACCAGAATCCACAACCACTAGCCAAGTAGCCATCCAACCAATTATCAGGGCTCAGGAGACAGGGAGTTCAAATAAGCTAGAGTAAAATCAAGTTTGCAGTTGGATGCTCATTCAACGCATGATGCAGCGGCGACGGAGTCAATCTTGCTGGAACATGTTCATTCCAAATTAGAGTACTTACGCAGAATGAAACCATATTTCCTGACTCATGCAAGAAGGGAGGAGCCACTAGCAAGCTACAAACCGAAGACCATGAAAACAGGACATCAAGTCACAGAAAATGAAGAGTTTGTCCACGGCAGAGCTTACAAATTCTATCTATGCTCACTGATAGGTATGTCTTTTGAGAAACTTCAGCATTTTCAGAACTTTAGACAGCAGCTGGACCCCTCTCTTTCATGTTGTGCGTTGTAAGCACCATTTCTTGTACCCTCAAATGTTTGTAGATGCTGCTCCCAGTGCTGCAGAAACATATAAATGTTGAAAACAACATCAGCTAATTAAAAGAATCAATATATCGCTAGCAGCCATCAAAGCACCAGGTCTGGGACACTCACCTGGGAGCTCCTCCTCCTCTCCTGTAGAAGAAGCCAGTTTCAGCGCTGCAGAAAATTTGAAATAACATCAGCTAAGCAAAGAATCAAACTAAATGCAATGAACATTTTATTCACCAACCAAGGGGCCGAAAAATTTAAGTAGCTGGTAAAAACTAGCAAACAGAACTAACTTAGCATCCTCAACCAGTTAATTAAAAAGCACAACGCCTCTATAAAATCATAAAGATAGATAGCATGTGTTATAACTTCACAAACTCATCTATTATAGCACAAATAACCAGACGAAACTGATTGATCTGTAAAATGTTGAAACAAAAAGAAGAAAGTAGTTAACACAATTGTAAATTATGCTGTAACTTTCCTAGATAAAAAACAAACTAGGTAGAACTAACATCATTTCATTTGCAGCATATACGATTGACCATATTTTAATGTCACCAACTGAAATTTTAATCACTCAAAATATTTGGAAACCAAGTAGCAGTACATAATAAACAAATCTTGTACCTGGAGTATAGAAGCTCGAGTATAAAACAACTTCCTCAAAGCCATAGATTCCTTTCAATTTCCTTTTCTTCTCGGACTTCAAATCAACAGTGAAAGCCCCACAACCCATCCCCAGATACACGAGACTAGTTCCATTCACAAAGCTGAAAGTATGTAATCTGTCCACCAAATCATCAAAGTGACCAAATCTCTCAAACTGAATGACCTTGCTTATTCCCCATGCCATATCTCCTTCAGGACTAGCCTCCCTCGATCACACATGAATTCTGGACCCTTCCAGAGTGACAGATCCCAGACCACCACCCTCAGTAGTCATGAGCACAATGCAGTCATCCGACATAGGTGGTGGGCTGATAACAGTCATTTCCATGGTGCCCAAGTTGTACTCGAGGATTCTTTTGAGTGTTGGATGCACTTGGAACACAAAGTAGAACGCGTTTCCTGCTCGAGCACAGCTTGTACTGTTAGAAAAGTAACCTTGGTGTGGAGTAGTATTCGGCCCAATCCATGCATTAGTTTCGGATGATATCGCCCATGACGACGACGACGATGAAGGGTCCACGGCTACAGTCGAGGTGGTCGCAGTCGCCACTGGAGGCTGCGCAGTGTACCGCCGCGTTCCATTCGAACAGGTACAGGATCCACGGCAGCATCGGCAGTTGCCGCTGCTCGTCAGTGACGGGATCCCAGACGGTGAGCACGTTGCCGAGGGCGAGTCCTTCTGCTGCCTTGCGGAGGAGGACGCGGCCGTCACGGGACTCGGCCACCCGCCAGCCGCGGCGGTTGGGGCGAGACGGGACGAAGGAGCAGGTGTTGACGAAGCGGGTCATTATCTCGGGGCCTTCTAGGGTTAAATTTTCGAGGATGCCCAGCACGGGAGGCGACCTGTGGCGCTCGCGGAACCGGCGGCGGAAGCCGGTGCCGGAGACGATGCGGCATCAACCCTTGCAAACGAGGGCGGCGCGGACGAGGCGCGCAGGGTCGTCCGGCGGGAGGCGGAGCAGAATCTCCTCCACGAGCTCGTTCGGCAACGCCCGCGTCAGCGAGGGGCTCACCATGATGCGGCGGCGGGCGGCCGGTGTCGGGGGCGGAGAGAGGGTTTGGTCGGGTTCTGAGGAAAGGGACTTTGGTTGAGCTGCAAGCCGTGAAAAAGCAGCTGTGAGCTGTGAGCTGTGGAAAAGCTGCTGTAAAATATGAGTTGTGAGAAAGTTAAAAACTGTTTGGCTTAAAGCAGCTATGAAGTTGTGAAGCTGTAAGACAAATATATATAATATATATTATAGTTTATAATTATTATATAATTATAATTATATTACATAACTATAATAATATATAATTATAACATATATAGTTATTATATATAATAATATATAATCAAGATATTTTTATTATAATTATATATTACATAGTTATAATTATATCATATAATTATAATTATATAATATAATTATAACTATAAATACCTATATATCACTATAATTACAATTATATATAATTATATTACCTAATTGCAATAATATAATATAATTATAATTATATAGTAATATATAATTATGTATAATTACAACTATACATAATATATAATTATAATAAAAATATATTTATATATAATTATGTAATATAATTACATATTATTATAATTATGTGGTATAAATAATTATAATTATATTATTATAATATAATTATAATTATATTACATAATTGTAACTGTAGTAATATATAATTATGTATAATTATAATTATAATATATATAAATCAGCATCCACAGCTAGCAAAAGCAAATTCAAACCTACTTTTGATTTTGAACTAGAAGAAAGCTGCTTTCTCAAAAGCACTTTTGTCACAGCTGACCTCTTTGATTGCGCTTTTGATTTTTTTAAAAGCAAAACCCCAAAAACTGGCCAACCAAAGAACCCTGAAGCGTCCTGCGCGCTTGGCAACTGCCAATTTTTTTTTAAGTCCTTTGGCAACTGCCAACTGGCAAGGTACAGTTCAACTAGCGCTGGGTATCAGCTTCCTTGATGACGGATTAATAAAGCGAGGGATAAAATTCAATTTACTCAAAGTATAGTTATGTTCAAATAACTCTAAATTATTTTTTACTCGTTAAAATGTAATTTTTAGTCAATTTATCTCTTTTTAAATTCTCGTACACAAACATAATCTTAATTAAAATGAAATTTATAAGATGATAAAACACATCATAATACATGTAAAAAAGTTTTAAATTTATTATCATTATTTTACATATAATTTTGTATCTTAAAGATTAATTTACTATTAAATATCTTTTAAGGTGTGTTATGTAAAGTTTCTTATGCTTATGCTTGTTTATTGAGAAAAAAATAAATTACATGAGAGGGTAAAAAGGTTTAATTATGTGTTTAGCCGTGTAAAATAAAATAAAATATAATTTAAAGGCTTATACTTTAAATTAAACTTTATCCTAAAGTAAAATTCTGTTCCAACACAAACAAATCTATTACGGTTTTATTCGTAGCGATACACTGTTTTCACCGCCGAAGGAGTTGTTCGCTGCAGACAGAAGCAGCTGCATCGACAGTGGGTGGATCAACATCATAAATACTTTACATTGGGATTGCTTTTAGATCATTGGACCAAAACCCAATGGCTCACATTTATCTGCTACAGTGTAAGTAAAAAAATAAAAGGAAAAGTAAACAGTAATTCAAAACACTGTTGCTACAGCATTTTACATCAGCCTGCTGTTTCCCACTCTAGTTTTCTCTGTTGTTGTTGAACTATCGCAGATAACATGGATCCATAGTGGATAGGTGCCTCCACTGTACAGTTTACTGACCGGTGCTTGATGCTGCAAAACTTGCACCGGTGAAACTTCTTTCACCTTGTTATTGGAGTTCGATCTCACTTTTGAGCCCCTTTAATTTGTGCCAATGAGGCCCACTGCTCACTATGCATCGGTTTCAAGGATGTGGATGGATGGAGAAAACAAAGCGCTGCTGCTTCAGTGGGTGAGACCATACACAGTGTGTCGGAGCTTCAAATGTCAAATCAAAAATCGGTGCTCCGTTGTTTAGCTCCTTCACAATGTTGGTACGGAAGCATGCAAAGTTGGAGCTCACTAGAAATGCACACTTCCTAGCTCAAGCACCGGGTGCATGTCCAAGCACCCGTTGTAGCTTTTAAGCCTTTAAAAATCGGTTGTTGCAGTGGTAAGAATCAATGCCAAAGTAAAAAAAAAAAAACTTTCAAGCACCACACATTGTGGATGGTCTGATTTGGACGGGGTGAGGCACCTGTCCACTGTGGCTGATCTAACAGCTGAAGCTGCTTATACCGGATCAAACACACCTGAAATCACTATGCACATCGGGTTTTACTGGTCATAAGCTATGTATCAAATCTTGTTCATTTCTTATCCAACGGTTCAAGCGAGAAAAAGTTACAGTTTAAGTCAGCAGGAGGGCATGACTAAAGGTAGCTGATTTGTGATTCTGCTTAAGGGCGGGAAATATCGGGATCCTTAGCATGGGTTTACAAAACCATTAAAATCAATCGATTTTCACTGAAATCGATCTAGCCTTGTTTCACCGTTAACTGATTTTTAGGAAAAAAAATTCAAAAAAATGAAAATATAAAAAATTTGGAAATTTAAAAACTTGTCAATAAACCGATGGTTTCAATATTTGAAACTTCAAAATCGATGAGACCAGAAAAAAAGTCAATAAACTGGTAAAATCGCTCAATAAATTAAAATTGGTCATTTTACTGTAGCATTTTGACCGAATTTGTTCAATTTTTGAATTAATTTGGATTGATTTTTACAGTTTTCGTCAAACCAGTCCCCACCAGTTTGATTGGCTCAGTCGGTAACATAAACCTTGATCCTCAGTGGGGAACCCCTAAATAGAGAAATCCTATCATCCTTAGATAAAAATGACCATGTAGGTTAAAGAATTCTCTACCACTCATTTATATCTACTCATCTCCCACCTACAAAATTAATTACTAAAACATTGTCTTACTCCTACAAATGGCTACAATCTCTTGGATTTTGGTACAAATTTTGAATTCCATAATCTGTTATACAGAGGGACTGAGAGTAAAGTAATTCATAAGGTAGCAATTGCAATAGAGGGACCAAAATACGTTTAATTAGTACTGTGGCAAACTGTTGTTTATGGTTATTGTGCCAAGAATTGCATTGTTTACTTGGTATTGTAAGTAACAAATCTGAATTATGGGTCTCTCATCAAACGGTTGAAAAGAAATTCAAATTTCAGCTACAATGCTCTCTCTCTAATTTTTTCCTCCATTTCATACGGCTCATTACCGGTGGGCGTCTCTGCTAGTGGGACCCATTGTTCAGTGTTGTTTGCTGTGTAACTGTAGCATTGCAAAAATGCTCCATGTCCCATAAAGCAAAGCCATTGTAGAATTTAACTTTTTTCACAAGTCATGTCGTCGCTTTACAACATAAATCTCTCTCTACTTTATCTCCTTGTTGAACTCTTTTTTATTTCTATGTGCTATATATTTTTTCATCTCTTTTTAATACTCATGCCCAAACATAATATTTTATAGCTGCAGAAATTTTTTAAATAACATCAACTTAGTAAAGAACCAAATTAAAGTCAATGAACATTTTATTCACCGACCAAAGGGACGAAAAATTTAAATAGCTGGTAATGACTAGCAAATGGAACTAACTTAGTAATTTCAACCAGTTAACTAACAGGCACAACACCTCTATAAAATCACAAAGATAACATGGATTATAACTTCACAAACTCATCTGTTATATCATTATTAATAACTCGGTATTGTAGTAACAATAGTAAATTTTATTCACTCAAAATATTTGGAAATCAAGTAGCAGTACATAATAAACAAATCTTGTACCTGGAGTATAGAAGCTCGAGTATAAAACAACTTCCTCAAGGCCATAGATTCCTTTCAATTTCCTTATCTTCTCGGACTTCAAATCAAAAGTGAAAGCCCCACAACACATCCCCAGATACACGAGACTAGTTCCATTCACAAAGCTGAAAGTATGTAATCTGTCTACAAAACCAAATCTCTCAAGCTCAATGACCTTGCTTATCGCCCATGCCATGTCACAAACTCATCTATTATAGCATTATTAATAACTCGGTACTGAAGTTCTATGCCTCACTGTGGGTCTCTCCGATAGGTCTTATCTCTGGTTCTTGTATCGAGAGGAGCCACACTGATTTGAGAGATCCGATGTCATAGCAGCTTTGGAGTTTGTATCTTCTGAGACATGAATCTACGCTCTGGCTCGTCCTGATTTCTTGCCACCATATTGCCCATTTGAAGGGATGGAGCCGAGCGATGAGAGACTAAGTATTGCGTATCCGCCACCACATGGGGAGTATTAGTCTAGGCACCCTCTGAGGTTGACACACGAGGCACGAGTCTTGAGAGGGTTGTTGGGCAGGACGATAGCTCCGAGAGCTAGCTATAGAGAGAGCATTATTATTCTGCTCTGCTACTTGCTGAGGCATGAGATTTTTGATCTGACTGATTTGCTGCTAGCACAGATAGAGGATGTAATATATGAGGAGGTAGGCGCTCGACAGTTACCTTTTGCCCCTTACATATATCTGTTGCTGAGGAGAGCTAGAGTTATGACTAAGTAGGAGTATTCAGCTTTGCCAGAGGTCACCACCTTCTTCAGTCCAGCTGAGTCATCCGACTCCAGGGTTCTTTGCGTATCAGTTTCTCAGAGCACCTCTGGAGGAGAGGAGACCACAGCCTCGAAGGATGTTGAGACTGAAGCTCTAGAGGGAGCACAGCTGAGAGCTGGGAGCACTGAGGCTACAGGTCAGGCCGAGACTCCGACCTCTTGTGCTACACTTGACACTGCTCTTGCTGTCAGGTTGGACACTATTAAAGCAGAGTAGGAGGAGCAGAGGAGATCTCAAGAGGAGCAGGCTTCGTCGAGAGGGCCGAGTTCGATGAGAGGATCCAACTCGAGTGCCTCCGGTTTAAGGAGTGGCTTCGGATGGAGAGAGAGCTTGCTAAAGAGAGGAGACGGCACGACAAGGAGTTCTATGAGAGGTCACAGAACACACAGTTAGAGATGCAGCGGCCATATCTTATATGTTTGCCGCGTTTAGAGCTATTGCATCATATCTCCAGAGGACCGGTATGCCACAATTGACTGCTTTCCCGACGACTACTCTATCGAGTCCGTTGCCAGTACAGCTTTAGCCGACAGCTCCTCAGCCGCATTATTCGTCAGTTCCAACCTTCACAGCAGATCTTCAGAGTCAGCAATAGCAGCAGCCCACTTTCATGACTCTGCTCTCAGCCTCGCTTTCACCGTTCGTACCATTTGAAGCAGCCAGCACTTCTACGACTACTGGTGTAGTTAGTGTATCTGTTACATCATCTCAGTTCTCCCCAGTTTCCTCGTACTCAATGTCGGCACTGTTTGCATAAGCTGAGCCTAGAGTTTTAGTTCCGGCATTAGAGTCAGGGACGGCAGTTGGTAATTCTCCGTTGCCGCCCAGAATTCTATCTTTTGAGTCTACCGCAGTCGAGTCAGTGATAGTTGAGCCACCGCTTGAGTCTCCACTGCCAGATCCTTCCATCACAGCTGAGTAGCCCAGAGCTTTAGATGCAGCTATCTTAGTCGAGGCTGGATATTCAGCAGAGGAGGCAGCTCAGGACCTTGTCAGCTCAGATCAGCCAGATTTAGTTGATGGCAAGGAGCCTTCCCTGACGTCTTCCTCCGGTTTGAGTATCTTTGATGATTCTGAGCAGTCTGGAGGAGATATGTCAGCATGAGCAACCGAGCCAGCTTCAGAGGAGCAGCCACCGACCGTCACTGCACCCAGCTCTTCAGCCGTGCAGGATTAGTTATTCTTATAAGAGCTTGGGTGAGAGACTTGTGGTGTATCGCCTTTTGAGTGGCTAGCTGTCTAGGGGAGCCGTGAATGGGTAGTTAGAGCTTTTGTGAGTTTGTGAATCCTCGGTGCCATCTTTTTGGATGATTAGATGATAAAGGGGGAGAGAGAGCTACCAAACAGAGGGAAAATCGGAGGAAAGTGACGCTTCCTACCCATGACAAATGGGGAGAACTTTAGCGAAATTTTTCTGAGGAGTCATCACGGTAAGGGGTAAGTATGCTTTCGAGATGTGTTTTATTATCTATCTTTTTTTATCTCGTTTGAACTGTTTGTGAGTACTATGATTGTCATCAATCACCAAAAAATGAGAGATTGTTAGCTTCATGACATTTGAAGTCTCTTAAAAGGTATAAATGAATTTTGGTGATTGAATGAACAACCATAGGCAACGGTTGTGTTGCAGGTACCACCCCGCTAATTCTACTTCAACATGGTGGGCTTTCTCGGTGGATGACAAGAACGAACCTTTCAAGTGGAGTTGCTGGGCATTGAAGGACCAAGGCTAAAGACTAGCTAGAGAGTCCATTGGAATGCCGATACTATTAAGAGAGGGTAAGGTCATTTGTTTACTGTTATACAAGTGTTAGAGGGTCTGAATGCTCCTTAAATTCTTAGAGAGCACTTAAGATGACAGAGTAAGTGAAGTCGAAGATCTAAGCTCAAGAACCAGCTGAAGGTTCAGTCACCGGACAGTCCGGTGAGGTCACCGGACAATCCGGTGTGCCCTAGAAGAGCCAGTCCAGAGAGAGCTGCTCTCTAGAGTCGAGGAGGATTAGTCAACGGACAGTACGTCGGTGCAATGACCGGACAGTCTGATGAGCCAGAAGCTGAAGTTCAGAGAAGGCGTCTCTGGGGATCTAAAAGTGAAAGTCACTGGACAGTTCGGTGTCCTATAGAATGAATTCCAAAGAGAGTGTTTCCCTGGCTGAGGAGAAAGAAAGGTCATCGGACAGTCTGGTGGTCCTGTCACTGGACAGTCCGATAATTGCATAAAGCAGTCAACTTTATGACATCACATTCTAACAGTTGCTTCTGGGCTTGAAACCTATTTAAACCATGGAGCGGAACGTTTTTTAATGTGTCTTTGATCAAAATTGTTGGAGCTAAGTTGTGAGAGACCAAAGGACAAATCAAGTGAGCACTTTGCAAGATTGAAGATTTTTGGTGCTAGTAGAAGAGTGATAGGGAGCATTTATATACTTCTAAAGCTTGTAGGGCTTGAGAGAAGTGATCGTTATCTATTACTCTTAGTGTGGGCAGCCTAGACCGGCTAGGAGTGAGTGATCGAGCTTCCGAAGAGATTTTGTAAGATATCGCTAAGTTTGTACGCGGTTTTGAGTCCCTCACTCGAAAGAGACAGCAAGAGAGAGCGTCTGAGCCTTAGAGGCTTGCTCTAGCGCTCAGATATTATGTGCGACAGCCAGGCCGCTGGTGACTTTACTCCAGGAGTGAAGCATACTTTTGTGAGCATCGTTTCAAGAACGATAGGAGGGATCAGGACTCCGATGAGAGTAGTTCAACGAGGATTAGAGAAAAACGCCTACCTTTCGAGGCTAAAAAAAAATCACTAATCACTCTCTTTACTTACCGCATTTACTTACTGTTTGAGTAGTGTGATAGATTATTTTTTTATTTCTTTTGGTGGCTATCGTGCTAGTGCTTGCTTGTTGTTATTTTTTATTAATAGCATTGTTAAGAGTCTTAGCCTATTAGAATTGTTTGGATTTTTTTTTGTTGCAATCGAGTCTTATAGTTTTAGTTTGTAGCGAAATTAATGCTATAAGTCCACCGATTTAACCCTCACTTCTCAGTATATTTGATCTTTACAATTTCACAAAATTACAGCTAGTTTAGTAAAACTATCACAAAACTAAAGATTTAAGAAAGTACTTCACAAAACTACAGATTTAGTGCATCTATGTATCATAAAACTACAGATTTAGTGCATCTATGTATCATAAAACTATATATTTTGTTAGTGGTGTTTTATAAAACTACAAATTTAAGGAGAC